>CANTUR010001941.1:0-63219 GCA_947683625.1 Mallotus nudiflorus
AACCAATATATACTAAAAATATGCCAAAAGTAAACCAGGTATATTTCGAGGATATATATATCAAATAAATCCAATTAAATTATAAAATAAATTAGAAATATACTTAAAAAACATTTTAAACATAATTCATTAATAAAACAATGCATATAGTTTAAAATATACCAATAATAAACCAAAAATACCCTAAAAGAAAACTAAGGACTAATTAAATCATTATGCATATTTAATCAAAAATAAACATATATTTCTAAAATCATGCATCCTAAAGCATATATATATATAAAATAGTAACTCACACTTAGTGCGCTCCTCGAGATGGGTCCGACAGGCCTGGTCCACTAGGCCTCGGTCTCGGCGCAACTAAACATACAAAAATAGCAAACATCAGAATAAAAAAATCAGGAATTCGACCGGACATCACATTTTATGAGAATTCTACAGAAAATCCGACAGAACCTCCCCTGTAAAAACGGACATCTCTTTACTCAAAGTGTAGAGCCGGCCTTGCAAAGAAATACACTTCGAAAAATAGACACAGAAACACATCCACAACCCTTGGTCGGACTCCAAACTACAGTTTACCGACCGGGGTCCACAATTCACAGAACAATACAGAAATACCAAAAATACCCTTATATCATAGAAATACATTTTATAAGTAGAAATTACATAATTAATCTTAAAACACAGTAAAACCCAATAAAACTCATTTATTTAGAAAAATCGTATATTATATATAATTTAAAAATAATTCACGAAAAATAGTTTTAATTAATTAAAAATACTAAATAATTTGTAGAAATCATTTTTATACCTTAAATAGCTATTAAAACCAATTTAATTACATTTTTAGTCAATTTAGGGTAAAATTACCAAAATACCCCTATATATACAAATATACTAAAATTACTCCCAAAAATTCACCAAAAATAATATAATTGCACAAAATTAATTTTCTCAACATATTTATCAATAATATCAATAATTAAACTCAATTAACTAATTAATTTCAATTAAAAACACAATTATCCCTATTTTTCAAAAATTACATAAACTAATTAAATTCAAAATAAATACATAGAAATTCATAAAAATTCCAAATAAATTTCTATAATATTTTCCAAACCTATAATTATCATAAAACACAATTTTATAATTTATTTAATTAATTTTCAAAAATTAGAAAATAATAATAAAATATTAAAAAAAAAACCTAAAAATCAAAATAATTTTCAAAAATTCTAAAAAAATTCACACATGTAGATTAAGCTAAGGGGAACGACATTTGTGAAGGAATTTTTCATGAATCAATCAATTGAAAGTTTAAAAAAAAAATCAAGAACCCTAAAATGTCCGAATTACCAAAATTGAAACCTAAGCAAATCAAGACCATTTTAAGTGAAACAAAGCTTGGAATCACACTCACCCGGAGGCTCAAGGAGAAGAAAGAGACCAGCGGTGTCGACAATGGTGGCCGAAAAACGCCGTGAACAATGGTGAGAATGAATTCAGCTTTCCGGCGATATCGATCTCCTCCGACGCCGGAAATGGACTCTGCTGGCAGCGGAACAGCTGGAGGAAGGAGGTGGCACACCGGGAGGCACACCGATGGTGAGAAAACGGGATGGCAGGTGGTGGAACAGTGATGGAGGCGATCGGGGATGAAGAAGGAGGATGAATGGCAAAACCGTAATTAAATCAAACTTTAATTTTTTTGTTTAATATTAAATGTATATGTATATATATATACTTTACACTATATATTAAAATAATATAAACTCACACACATTAAATATACACCACACACATATAATTTAATATTTTTAATAATTTATACACTAAAAATAATTAAATAATATTAAAACTAATTAATAAATAATAAAATATTAGGGTAATTAATTAAACCCTAGTTAAATAAAATAAATACACATATATATGTTATTTAGTACTTTAAAAATATATATGAGTTCATGCAAGTCCGTAAAATTATTTAAAATAATTAATAATAAATAATTTACGTGTCAATTTTCCCGAAAATGTAAGTCTCGGGAAAATTTTACGTAAAGTGCTTAAAATAACATAAAATAAATAAAAATAAATTTTAATTAAATAAAAACTCATGAAAATATCATAAATATATACAAAAAATTATTAACACTGCATATCCCGATGCAGTATTAAAATATTTAAAAATACGGGATATTACAAATGTATAAAATGATTTTATTACATCTGTGTGTATTTGTTTGTATAAATACTTATATTATATATATATATATATATATATATATATATATATATATTATATATACTATTGACTGTGTGCATTGCCATTTAGTATGCATGTATATATATTATAACAATTCACTTAGTGAGGTCTAACTCCCCTCCGTTGACTATTTTTCAGGAGAGTCATCATCTTCAGACCTCAGTAGCAGACCCATATGCCCAGATTTCTTCCGCCCCGGCTTCACTATGTAAACTGCTTATCTGAGTTTTACTTTATAATCTAGACACTGCAGTAGTTGTAGTCAGTTGTGAGATTTATGTACTATGATTGTATAAGATCTGTACTCTAAATATTTGAACTGAGATTTGTATTTAAAAGATACTATATATTCGAGATGAGTTTGTTTATTTAAATGAGATGGTGGATTATATTATTACATATGAGATTTTAATTTCTGCTGCAAAATATTTTATTTATGTTATTATTATTATTGCATGCTTTTATTTTATTTTTAAGGCTTGCTACAGGTTCCAGATTCGAAAGAATTCCCGTTCACTAGCGCCAGTCATGGTCCCTATTTTGGGTCGTGACAAGAATATATTCTAATTTTATTATTATTTATTTTCTAGCTGCACTGAGATCGAGGCCTATCGGACCAGGCCCGTCAAGTCAGTCTCGAGGAGCACAAACTTGTGAGTTATTATTTTATATATATACATTGCATATAGTGCATGATTATAAGTTATTATGTTTTGATATGAATTATTTCATTAAATTGTTTAGTATATTTTCGGTATACTTTCAGTATATTTTGGTATATTTCGACATATATGCGATGATATATACTTGATATATTCTCAATATGCATTCAAGTATATTTTGGTATATTTATGGTTGATTTTGGTTATATGTAGCATATATATACTTGAAATATAATTAATATATTTTTGGTATATTTTCTATCATGAATGCCATTTATGTTTAATTATGCATTTATTTATTTTTCATAAATATACAATTTTATTCGAAGGATGTCAATAGAACGTGCGACTTAGTGGGTTGTACTAGGACTGTGTATGTACCGGTTCGTTATACTTTAAGGTCAATATTGTGAGAATTATTTAAGGTGAATTGATTATTGTGACTATTAAGTATTCAATGAGAGAATAGTGTGGTTGCTGGAGCTCGATTGACCTAGTGTCTTGGGGCCAATCACACTGACAGTGAGACTACTAGAGCTCGGTTGACTTAGTGTCTTGAGGCTAGTCTACTGTCCAAAATGAAATAAGAGTATTTATTTGGAATTAAGTAAGCCTGCATGGCTAGTTAGATATTTGTTTGAGGTTACAATTTTTTAGGCTCTATTTGACCCTTTATTTAAATAATGTTTTCTGCATTTGTGATACATATATAAAAGCTGAGTTTTGCATTTGTGTGAAATATGTGTATATGTATATATATATAGTGATACTGACTGTATATGTTTTAGATTGCAAATATATTTATTATAATAATTCACTCAGTGAGATCTGACTCCCCTCAATATTTTTTTCTGGAGATTCCTCATCGTCAGACCTTAATAGTAGACCTCTATGCCAGACTTCTTCAGCCCCCGGCTAGATTATGTAAACTATTTATCTGAACTTTGTTATATTCTAGAAAACTGCAGTAGTAGTGCTTTGTATATGTATAATGTTATTTTTAGTAAGAGGCCTTTCTCTGAATATTGTATGAAAATATTTTTATTTTATAAAATGACATGTAAGTATTTATTTCTATATCGACTTAAGTTTTAATTCTGGTGTATTTTTATTTATTTATTACATGCTTTTTATTTCTAAGCCTTGCTACGGTTCTGAATTCAAAGAATTCTCATTCCCTAGCGCCAGTCATGACTCCCTAGTTTGGGTCGTGACACCAAAGGTAGTATATTTTCTATTTTTCACCCGACATTCAAGGTGTGATTTCATAGGCAACATCATTGAGTGTATAACCTTATTCCAAATATCCTTTAAGCTCATTTCTCATATCAAAGTAACGTTATATGTTACTAGAAAATACACATTTGTAATCACCATGTAAAAAGAGGGTTTGTCTAAAAATGTCAATAAACTCATAAACTAACTCTTTAAAGCATTTCCATCAGAAAACTCAATATTATCAAGAGATTAAATCAAAATCAAGTAAACCATAGTTAAACATCAACTTTTACACACTCATAGCTGTAACCTATAAATCCCTAGCAACTCTGGGCATTGAATGTCTCACCTCGCAACCCAAAGTGCAAATCCTCGTCATACATATACACAAAGACAATACCCGAAAGTAGTATATTTTTTATTTTTCACTTGACATTCAAGGTGTGATTTCATAGGCAACATCACTGAGTGCATATCCTTTATCCAAACATCATTTAAACTCATTTCTCATATGATAGCACAAAAAACAAAGTAACATTATATGTTCTTAAGTTATTAGAAAATAAACTTTTGCAATCACTATGTAAAAGAGAGTTTGAATAAAAATCATTCCTTATATATATATATATAGTAGATTTAAAATTATGATGTTATACCATTATCCACTCACCTTGGATTGCTGACACAAGATACTAACCAAATAGACCCAGTCTATTTTCTACCATTGTAGCTGAAGCGACTCCTATAGAGAAATTTAAGAATTAATAGAAATTTTACACAATATTATATCTAGCTGTCTAGTGTAGTCTTTAAGAATTTCAACCCAATTGGATAACTACACAGAGAGATACTAATGGATGAACCCAACAAGCTCAACTATTCCTAACAGACTGAGTAACTTAAAACTTTCTGAAATTAGACTTGATTCAAGATAGAATCAACAAAACTTCAAAACTAAAACATTTTATAGGACTTTTAAAGTTTCCATAGAATCAAATTACACCTAATTTAGAGTCTTCTAACTCAAGATATAAACAAAATACTGAAGCTCTAAAATTCTGGAAAACAGTCTCGAATTTTCAGCTTGCAATCCTAATAAAGTTTCCATATTTAAAATGCTCAAAATGACTTCAAAATTAATATACACACACTTTTATATGTAAATAATGGTCTCCAAATATTACCTAAATTTGATGGACAAACAAAAATTGAATAGCCCTTCTTAAACCTCCTAGCTCCCAAGATGCTTATATGGAGATCTGTTTTGATATTGATTTAACTCTTCCCTTAGAAACAACTTTAACCTCTCTATTTAATCTTAAATCACTTTATTAGTATTCAAATTAAACTCCTTAGGTGATGTATCAACCCTTGTCACAATGTGCTAGCTAAGTGTTCTTGAGGTTAGATTTGCTTGGACTTGTTGATTTGAGGAAGAATTGTATAAACCCTTCTATAGCTCAACCATTAACATTTTAGCAAACCCACTCCAAAAATCATGATAATTCTAACAGTTGGTGATAGAATTTGGTAGAGATTGAAAATATCTCCCTTTTCCTCTCTACTCTTTCTCCCAATTATTTCCCTTTTTTTTTTAAAAGGGTAGTCCTCCTCCTTCTCCTAAAATCTAGAGGTTTTTTTTTCTTGCATCTCTTATCTTCTCCTTTATAATAGGCTTCTACCTCCTTCTCTTATCTTCTTTTTAATAATAGGCTTATACCTCCTTCTCTTATCTTTTTTCTTTTTTTTTAATTGAGAGCAACCTCCCTTTCCTCCTATAATCTATATGCTTCTCCTTGCTTCTCTTATCTTCTTCTCTTTATTTTTTTAACTAATTAAATGGTCACCACATAAACTTATCTCTATCATGTTCTTTATATATTTATTTTAGTTTTAAAAATTTTGTTCCAATCAAATGTTGCCATAAGGAATTTTACACCTAAAATCCTTCAACCCTCATTATATATTCAATTATCTCTAATTGGTTATTTATTTCTACAAATTAAGTTATAGATTAATTCATTTATCAATTTTTATTTTTATATTTATTTTAACTAGGAGCTAGGGTATTACAATATAAATATACATATAAGTATATGTTTTCCCTAAAATTTGGTTTATTGTGAAAGATGATATGATTTCTATGAATGAGTTTTGATCCTATCTTATGAAAGATATTATGAATGCTATTTTGCTACTAAATTTTGGGAACATGTATTGTATTTTGATAAGATTGCTATAGAAAGTGTGTGTGTGTGTTATATATAATGTATGTATGTATGTCTGTATGTATTGCTTAATGATGAATTGTACACACTCATGTTATGGTTGATATATGATATCTCTACACACATGTAAGGCATGAACATTAAGGGGGAGTAATATATTAGATGGGTTCCCTCCTAAATGTATTTGATCACTTAGGGGGAGTAACATATTGGATGGGTTATCACCTAAGTGTGTTTAATGCTCTTAGGGGACTAACATATTGGATGGGTTTGCACTAAAAAGTTTAAAATGTTAGTTATGACTTGAGTGTGTACTAAATCTCTTGATTTTGATGATGAATATTTATATAAATATGGTGATTCTTAAGAAGTATATGAATTGCTATTTGTGATTTTGTTCAAGTCTTGTGTTGAAATGAGAATGCATTAAGCTAATTAAATTTGGAATAAATAATATATTATCATATTTAAGAAATACATGTTTCCCATTGTTAATTCTTAATCTACTCACTAAGTATTCATACTCATTCTTTTATTACTATTTTTTTTCAGAGAATATATTTTAGGATTGAATCTTTAGCTTGGTTGGATATCATTGTACACTTTTCCATGTTAGAGCCAAAGTTGAGCCAACATTTTAGCTTTTGGTGCTATTTTTAACTTCTAGAATAGTGTAGTATGTATAGTTTATGAATATGGGCATGACCATATGTGCATATATATTTTGGTATGTTATTTAGCAAATGCTTGTATACTTAATACTCTAATCCCTTTTAATAGAGTGTTGAAAGTTAATCCACTTATTATCATGCTTCTTTTGAGGTTTTGAGAATTTTAAGGTCTTTGGTTCCATTTTGAATGGGGTGTTACAAACTATGTTCCTTTCTTATTACAAAATGTATGTTTAATCATTGCATATACAAAAGTTGCATATCAATTTCCTCTTAGATGTGATCATTTAAGAGTTTTTACTCTTTTATAATTTGACCTGTAAAAAAAATATTGATATATCCCTATAAAAAATAGAGCATCATTGTTTTTTTTTTCTTTTTGCATGCTACTATAATTTTTTCATCCAACACGTTTAATATAAAAATAAATAAGAACCTAAACAAAACTACAAATACTAAAAAGTAAAAAATAAAAACAAACAAAAGTTCTGCTATAAAACTTAAACAAAAAATAAAGGCATAAAATGAATAATACATGAAATGTTGAATAAAGCAAGAAGTATGTGCTACAATTTACATGTGCAGGAATTAAAATAGCAAGTGAAAAAAAAATACCAATCTATTATTTTCTTGAACAAACATTACAAATATATTAATTGGATATGATATGTATTAATTGCATATGAGATTCTAAGTATCATATGAAATTTATTAATTGGATCATGACCCTACATTTCTTTTACAACACAAAAAAAAATAATAAGAGATATGGAAATATAGGATCATTACTCTACTATGACCTACCAAGAATCCTTCTACTTCATATGAAGTAACCCTCAAGTCTATTGTGTAATGTTATCTATTCCCATATTATAACAGTTAATTGATAGTTCTAGATAATTTGCTAATTAAATGATCAAATCACGTCTTGTAATGCAATCGAGTTAAACAAAAGATAAACATTATACTTTCACAGATATAAAAGACACATACTAACTAAGACAAAAAGCAAAAAAAAAAGTCAACAAACACTACTCTATTCATACATACAATTATAAAATTTTGCCACCCACAAAAAAATAGTAGCTAAATATAATTTATAGCCATAAAAATTACAACTTTATAGCTAATTGTGCTTATTAGCACATGAATCAAAAGTTATATAGCTAAAATATTTACTATATATTTAGCTGCGGATAATTGATTATAAAAATTAATGTCATAGCTAATAATGTCGATTAGCCATAAACATGAATTATTTTATGGCTAAAATTAAAATTTTAGCCACAATATTTAATATTCTGGCTAATAGACAATATTAGCTATAAGCCAAATAGATTGATTGCTAAAATATATTATTAGCCGCAACAATTTTTTTTCCTATAAAAGCATTTTGCCCCCAATGTATGAGAGGTCATCTACTAGGGAGGGGGAATATTTTTGTTGTAAAGATTCAAATTTTTAATTATTAATATTGAATGTGAATTATTAAGTTTAATTATCATTTTAATTAATTAGTGTTAATTATAAGATTAGTAATTTTTGTGTAATTTTAGTAAATTTTATTTTTAATTAATTGTTAAAGAGTATGTGTGTGTGTATATAAGTGTGTGTGAGAACAATTGAAGAGTAGATATTTTTATTTTAAAATAATAAAAGTTGTACTTGTACTTTTGTACTATATTTAAGCAAAAAAAGGGCAGCACATTTTTTTTCTTTTCCTTCTCTCCCTTTTTTCTTTTTTCTTTTTTATTCCTTCATTTTCTCCTTCTCCCTCACACTACCACCACCCACCACTACACTGTCGGTGTCGACCACCACCACCACCTCAACCTTGTTGTCATTGTGCCAGCCACCAACTCCTCCTCCTCTTTTCACCATCACCTTCCCTCTTCTCTCTCTCTCTCTCTCTCTCTCTCGGTTCCATTCTTGCTGGATAGTGTTGGGAGTCATTGGTGCCGCCTCTGGCCACTCCAAGGCTCATCGTCGGTCTCAAAATGTTTCTCATCCTATGGGCTTTTAAAGCCCTCCATCAATTTTGAGTTCTAACTCTGGTAAGTCCATCAATTTTGAGAAATTCTATTCTAGGTTTTTATTTTAATTTGTGAAATTGAGCTTGTATTTGGTTGATTCATGTCAAATTGGGTCTAGATTATTTAAATTGAGGTTGAGAGCTTTCATTTGATGTATGGTTTGCAAATTTTTGAGGAAGTTGAATTTCGGGTCACTATTCTGGTCTTGGTTACTGTTCATGGTAGTGTTTTGGACCTGGAATGTAAACATATTTTTAATAAATTCTATATATTATGTGGAGCAATCTTTGTGAAGGAAGTTTTATGAGATTAGTTTTAGAATTTTAGATATGAATTTTTAATGTTTATGTATAAATATGTATTTTTGAAAAAATTGTTAGAAATTAGTAATTATTTAAGTTTAATTAAATTTATTAGTATTTATTCTGTTTTAGACAGATATTTTAATAATAAAAGTATACAAATAATTTTTATAATTAAATTCTAAATTTTTGTTGACTAGTAGCAATTTTTGGAAAATAAGCAAATAATAAATTTATTTATTGTTTTTTAAGCTTTAAATGAGTTATTTATTATTTTTATGATATATTTTGATTATTTAAATAGTTTATGTGTAATTAATGGTGATTTTATTAAAAGAGGTTTAAAGTGGGTTTTATGAGATTAACTATTGTTAGTATTTATTAGGAAATAAATTTCCCTTATATTTTTGTATATATAAATAAATTAATTTGCTTTAGTTAACTAAATTTTTAGGAATTATTAATAATTTGAGATAACTTATATTATTTTTATATAATTGTGAATTGTGGATCTCGGTTGGGCATAAAGTGTAGTGTGGGGGCCCAATTTAAGTTGTTGAGCTGTGAGACTATTATAAGTGTTGTTTCATGTAGAAACGGTTGTACTTCGGTAGAGAGATGTCCATTTTATAGAGGAGACTCTACTGAATTTTCGGTAGATTTCTTATAAAATGTAACATCGGTATCTGTTAAATTCCGAGTATGTATAACATTTTGTCTTAGATCAAGTAAATTTTCATAAGTCCTTCCATGTTTTTAATAAATTTTGGAAATTTTTACAGATTTATTTATTTTATCGAATAAGCATATTTAAAATAAAATTATTTATTTTATAAAACTCCGGGAATAGAGCTGTAGCATTTGGGTAGCAGAGGACGCGTCACCTAACACATTTGACCTATGAGTTGATTTTATGGAATGTTTGTTGTGGAATTTTAAATTATATTTTCGTATCATTAAAATGATAATGAATTGATTATAAGAATTTATTTATAAATTCATTTATATTGCCACATGTATGATTTATATTATCATATGCATGATTACTCTATTTATAATCATGATTTGTACTTGAGAGCATGTTTTATGGAATTTTTTTTTATCTCACTTTAATTAATTAATTTAAATTATGATTCAAATGATTTGGAGAATTCAATTGAACATGCTACCTAATGGGTATCACTAGGACGAACCACGTGTGCACGGGTATGATAATGTATTGTGTATATGAATGAGCTCGGTGGAGACTTGTCCTCTCGGGCAATGTTGTGATGGAGCTCGATGGAGACTTGTGCTCTTGGGCCAAAAATGGGATGTAACTTGGTTGAGTTTGCTCTCGGGACATCAATAATGGTATAGTGGGTTAAGTGATTAAACTGCGACTGTAACTTGATTGAGCTTGCTCTTGGGATGGCAGTCATTTGGACTAAGTGAGACAAAAGGCTATTAGAATTTGATGGTTTAGGTTGTCACGACCCAAACCAGGAGTCATGATTGGCGCTACGGAATGGAAATTCTTTCGAATCGAAAACCCATAACAAACCTTAAAAATAAAAACACATGCAATAATAATATTAAAATACGCCAAAATTAAAACTTTATTTAATATAAAAGCAAATCTTTATATATCATACATAATAAAAATATTTCATACAATATTCTGATACAAAACTTAAACCAACTACAACACACATCTAATACAACAACACTACTACCGCAGTTTCCCAGAGTACAACAAGAGTTCGAATATAAAGTTTACATAGTTTAGCCGAGGCTGAAGAAGACTGACGTAAAGTACTACTATGGAGGTTTAAAAAGGAAGAAGATCCTATAAAAAAATATATATATGCTACTGTTGTTTCTAGAGTACAATAAGAGTTCAGATATAAAGTTTACATAGTTTAGCCGAGGCTGAAGACGACTGGCGTAAAGCACTACTAGGGAGGTTTGAAGAGAAAGAAGATCCTGTAAACTATATATATATATATATATATATATATATATATATATATAATGATATAAAATCTTAAATTGATATAAAATGAATACTTAATTGTCATATCATAAAATAAAAATATTTGCATACAATATTCAGAGAAAGGTCTTATACATAAAACAACATTCTACAGATATAAGGCACCACTACTGCAGTTTTCTAAAATACAACAAAGTTCAAATAAATAATTTACATAATCTAGCCGGGTTGAATAAGTCCAGCAGTTTGAAGATGAAGAATCTCCTAAAAAAAATACAATTGAGGGAAGTTAGACCTCACTGAGTGAATTATTATATTATATAAACATGCATCTCCTAATGTCATATGCAATCAAGCATTAGTAGATATAAATATATACAAGCATTTCACATAGATGCTGAAATCACTTTTATATATAATAAATGTTGAAAAATGTTTATTTGAATGAAGGATCGAATAGAACCCTAATTATTCGCAACCTCAAACAAAAATATCTCTATAGTCATATAGGCTCACTTAATTCTAAATTAATTATCTTATTCCATTTTGGACAGTAGACTGGCCTTGAAACACTAAGTCAACCGAGCTCCAGCAACCACACTATTCAATCACATTAATCTCAACTAATCAATCAAATAAAAGTCACCTCAAGTGATATTATAACTCAACCCTGAAATCTATAGCACCAGTACATACACGGTCCTAATGCAACCTACTAGGTAGCACATTTTATTGATATCTTTCAAATAAACTGAATAATTCTTAAAATAATAAAAAAGCATAATTTAAATGTAATAGCATCCATTCATAGCAAAATATACCCATAATATATAGAAAATATACCAATTGTACACTAGAGATATACTAAAAGTATTCCAAATATATAAGCCACATATATGCCAAAATAAACCATAAATATACCAATTTCATGTTATGAATATATCAAATATATACACATTGCATGTATATTAAAATATACTGAAAATATACTAAAAGTATACCAAAAATATATTTTACATTTAAAGAAATATTCATACTCAATTTCATTATAAAATTCATGGATGCTAATTTTTATGCATTTTACATGCAATGCATATGTCACGACCCAAAACAGGGGCCATGACCGGAGCTAGGGAACGAGAATTCTTATGAATTCGGAACCGTAGCAAGCCTAAAAATAAAATAAAACATGCAATAGTAATAATAATAACACAATTAAATAAAATACTGTGCAGCGGAATAAAATCATAAATATAAAAATAATAATTCACCACCAGGGAATTTAAATCAAATTCTTATCTCATATATAAATAAACTCTTTAATACAAGTTTTCAATTCAAATTCTTAAAATACATAACTCACACAAATATATACATAAAACCCATAATTATTTACAACTACTGTAGTGTCTAGATTGTAAAAATAAAACTCAAGACTCAAATAAGCAGTTTACATAAAGAAGCCGGGACGGAAGAAATCCGGCGTACAGGCCTGCTACTGAGGTCTGAAGACGATGACTCTCCTGAAAAATAGTCAACGGAGGGGAGTCAGACCTCACTGAGTGAATTACTATAATATATATACATGCATACTAAATGACAATGCATACAGTCAACAGTACATATATAAATATATATACAGGCAAATACACACAGATGCAATAAAATCATTTTTATATATTTTGTTTGAAAACCACTGGTTTTGAACGATCAAATAGAACCCTAGAAAATCGCAACCTCAAATCAGTGTCAGGTAACACTCTAGCCACACAGGCTCACTTATTCCAAAATATTCACTTATTCCATTTAGACAGTAGACTGGCCCCGAGACACTAAATCAATCGAGCTCCAGCAGTCTAACTGTCAGTGTGATTGGCCCCGAGACACTTGGTCAACCGAGCTCCAGCAATGACACTCCCAAATCATATCTCACACATCAAATAATCATATCCAATCAATATCCACAAATGGTTAGTAATATAGCCTAAATGCTATAAGCGTACCGGTACGTACTCGATCCTAGTGCTGCCCACTAGGTAGCACGTTCTATTGATATCCTTCAGTAAAATATAAAGCATACATTCTTAAAAAACAAATGATGCATGAACTTAAATAAGTAGCAACATAAACTATATATATATTGGAAATATACCAAAAGTAAACCAGGTATATTTCGAGTATATATACGTTAATGAAATTCATATAGATTACGAAATAAACTAGACATATATTAAAAAATATTTTAAACTTAATTTATTAGCAAAACATGCATATAATTGAAAATATACCGAAAATAAACCAAAGGTAAACAAAAAATAAACTTAAATACTAATCAAATTATTTATGCATATTTAATCAAAATAAAACATACATTTCTAAATCATACACCCTAAAACATATATATATAAAATAGTAACTCACACTTAGTGCGCTCCTCGAGATGGGTCCGATGGGCCTGGTCTACTAGGCCTTGGTCTCGGTGCAACTAAACAAACAATAAATAACAGACATCAGAATAAACCTAACAGAAAATCCTAAAAACTCGATCTAGAATATTAGACATAGAATCAGAATTAGGGTTTGACCCAGACATCACGTTTTACAAGAATTCTACCAAAAATCCAGCAGAACCTCCCCTGTAAAATGGACATCTCTCTACTCAAAGAGTAGAGCCGGCCTTGCAAAGAAACACACTTCAAAAAACAGACACAAAAAACACATCCACAACCCCTCGATCGGACTCCAAACTACAGTTTACCGATCGGGTTTCACAATTCACAAAATGATTATGGAAATACCAAAAATGCCCTTATATCACAAAAATACATTTTATAAGTAGAAATTACTTAATTAACCTTAAAACACAGTAAAAACCGATAAAAAACTGATTTATTTAGAAAAATCGTATATTATATATATAATTGAAAATAATTTACAAAACATAGTTTTAATTGGTTAAAAATATTAAATAATTTGTAGAAATCAATTTTATACCTTAAATAACTATTAAAACCAATTTAATTACATTTTTAGCCAATTTAGGGTAAAATTACCAAAATACACCTATATATATAAATATACTAAAATTCATTTAAAAATTCACCAAAAATAGTATAATTATCCAAAATTAATTTTCTCAACATATTTATCAATAATATCAATAATTAAACTCAATTAACTAATTAATTTCAATTAAAAACACAATTAACCTAATTTTCCAAAATTACATAAACTAATTAAATTCAAAATAAATACATAGAAATTCATAAAAATTCCAAATAAATTCCTATAATTCATTTCAACACCTATATTTATCATAAAACACAATTTCATAATTTATTTAATTAATTTTTTCGAAAATTAGAAAATAATATTAAAATATTCAAAAATACCCAAAAAGCAAAATAGTCTCCAAAAATTCTACAAAAATTTACACATGTAGATTAAGCTAAGGGTAACAACATTTGTGAAGGAATTTTTCATTAATCAATCATTTGAAGCTCAAAAAAAAATTGAAAACCTTAAGATGGCCGAATTGAAAAAAAATCAAAACCTAAGCAAATCAAGACCATTTTAAGTGAAAAAAAGCTTGGAATCACACTCACCAGAGCTCAAGGAGAAGAAGAGACTGGCGGTGTCGAAAACGGTGGCCGGAATCACGAGGGAAGAGGAAAATGCAAACTCTCGGCTTCCAGCGATATCAGGCTTCTCCTATGCCGGAAAGAGGCTCTGCAGGCTGCGGAACGGCTGGAGGGAGGAGGTGGCACACCGAGAGGCACACCGGTAGTAAGAAAACGACATGACAGATTGTGGTTAGTGATCGGGCGTGCGTCGGGGGAAGAAGGAGGAGAAGTTGGGGCAAAATGGTAATTTGGCATTAAATTTGATTTTAACACTATAATATGTATATATATATATACTTTACACTATATATTAAAATAATATAAAATCACACACATTAAATATACACCACACACATATAATTTAATATTTTAAATTTAATACACTAAAAATAATTAAATAATATTAAAACTAATAATAAATAATAAAATATTAGGGTAATTAATTAAACCCCTAATTAAATAAATACACATATATATTTTATTTAGTACTTTTAAAAATATATATGAGCTCATGCAAATGCGTGAATTTACTTAAAATAATTGATAGTAAATTATTTATGTGAAAATTTCCTCGAAAATAGAATTCTCGGGAAAATTTTACGTAAAACACTTAAAATAATATACAATAATTAAAATAAGTTTTAAAATACATATTAACTCGTAAAAATATCATAATTATATACAAAATTATTTACACTACATATCCTGATGCAGTATTAAAATATTTAAAAATACGGGATATTACAACATTTATAAAATAATAACTCACAAGTTTGCACTCCTCGAGACTGGTTCGAAGGGTTTGGTCCAATAGGCCTCGGTCTCGGTGCAACTAGAAAATAAATAATAATAATAATCAGAATAATTTCATAACTTATACTTCTAAGAGAGACTCGATCTAGGAATACAAAACTTAGACAAATACAGAAATTCAGAATTGACTTGATGTCACGTTTACAAGAATTCTACTGAAAATTCAATAGAACCTCCATTGTAAAACGGACATCTTTCTACTAAAAAGTAGAGCGATCTTGCAAGAAAACACACTTCTAACACACAAGGTTCAACACCTCGGGTTGGGATCCCAAATTGCACAATTCCCAACCGAGGTTTACAATTCATCAAAAATATAAATAAATAATAAATATATTAAAAATCATTAAATTCCATAAATATCCTTAAAATACCAATATATAATATATTTAAACATTAAATCACTAAATACAATTATTTTTGCAATAATTAAAAAAAATCTCAAATAATAATATAATATTATTAAAAATCAATTTTTTTTCAATAATTCAACATAAATAGTAAAATGTAATAACCCGAATATTTTAAATTATTTATATAAATATTGAGGTTTCAAGGATACAAATTATCTTTATTTTATATTGTTATAATTGATATATTAAATTATTATATTTAAGAATTAAATTTAAAATTCCATTAGAAACTATTAATATTATTACTTTCACATTATTTTATTCTTATGCACATATCTTATTATTTTAAATTGTCCAAATATTTATTTGTAGCAACTACTATTATTGACTATTAAAATTGTAGTTTTATTTTTATCTAGAGGTATATTAATAACATTATTATATACTTAAATTACCGACAATACACACACACACACACACACATATATATATATACTTTATATATATATATATGTGTGTGTGTGTGTGTGTGTGGCTTTGGATTTCATACCAAAAATTTTTGGTCAACCCTATTTCTCTCCCCCCTTCTTTCTTTCTTTCTTCTTCTACCACGCCACTTTCTCTGCCCCTGTCTTCGTGCGCCTGAACCAGTAGCCATCCAATTCCTTCTCCATCTGTTTCTTCTTCCCTTATCATCATCTCAGTAGCAGCACGAGCAGAGGCAGCAGCTGCACGAGCAGAGGCAGTAGCAGCACGAGCAGAGGTAGCAGCTATATAAGTAGAGGTAGCAGCAGCAGCAGATCCAGCAACATGCAGCAGCAGCAGGCTCAGCAGGGCAGATCGGCAGTAAGGGCAAGCAGTAGGATTGATAGCAACAGCAACCTCCATCCCTCCTGTTGTGATAACCAGCATGACCACCACCACCACCTGCTGTCGCTGGAAGCAGCAGCAGCAGCCCATCCCCCTGCTTTGATTTAAGCTTGAAGTGAGTTAGTAGTTGGTTAACCTTAAGTTAGTTTTTAGTTAGATTTAGTTGATTGTTGGTTAATTTGATTTATTTTAGGTTGTTTTGGGATTTTTGTTAATTATGAGTTAATTACTTAATTTTGCAGAATTTATTTTAATTATTTGGGGTAATTTTTGGTTGATTATGTATGTTTATTAATTGATCTAAGTTATTGAAGTTAATTTAGGTTAAGAGTCTATGAAAATTAATTTAGATTAATTAATTGAGTTTTATTGAATTTTTGAATATATATTTAGGTATTTTAAGTTTTATGTATATTTTGCTAATGTGATTAATTAACTATTTTTGGTTGATTATTGGAGTTAATTAGTGTTAGTATATTATGTTAGTAATTTTAGTAGTTATAAAATAATTTTTGTTAATTTATCTAATTTTTTTTAGAAAATTATTATATTATGTAAATTTTGATATAATGAGTAAATGGTGTGTTTTGTAGATATTATAATTAAATACTATGTTTTAATTATTTTTGACACAAAATGTGGTATTAAAATAATTTTTATAAATTATTTATTATTTTTAGTTAATTAATACTAACCATTTTGAAAATTTATTCAAAATTAAATTATTTATTTTTTTGTGGTTTGAAAGAATTTTTAATTGATATTATAGTATATTTAATCTAGATGGGCAATTATAATTGAATTTGACTATATTATGTTGAATATTTGGAAAGTTGAATTGTTATTAATATTACATTATTATTTGAAATTTTATTAAATTATGGTGGAAAATTGTAATATCCCATATTTTTAAATATTTTAATACTGCATCGGGATATGCAGTGTTAATAATTTTTGTATATATTTATGATATTTCATGAGTTGCTATTTAATTAAAATTGATTTTAATTGTTTGATATTATTTTAAGCACACTTTACGTAAAAAATTTTCGGGACTTACATTTTCGGGAAAATTGATACATAAATTATTTATTATTAATTATTTTAAACAATTCTACGGACTTTCATGAACTCATATATATTTTTAAAGTACTAAATAACGTATATATGTGTATTTATTTATTTAACTAGGGTTTAATTAATTACCCTAATAATTTATTATTTATTAATTAGTTTTAATATTATTTAATTATTTTTAGTGTATAAATTATTAAAAATATTAAATTATATGTGTGTGGTGTATATTTAATGTGTGTGAATTTATATTATTTTAATATATAGTGTAAAAGTATATATATATATATATATATATATATACTTTTACACTATATATTAAAATAATATAAATTCACACACATTAAATATACGCCACACACATATAATTTAATATTTTTAATAATTTATACACTAAAAATAATTATACATATACATTTAATATTAAACAAAAAAATAAAGTTTGATTTAATTACGGTTTTGCCATTCATCCTCCTTCTTCATCCCCGATCGCCTCCATCACCATTCCACCGCCTGCCATCCCATTTTCTCACCGTCGGTGTGCCACCCGACGTGCCACCTCCTTCCTCCAGCTGTTCCGTCACCAGCAGAGTCCATTTCCGGCGCCGGAGGAGCTTGATATCGCCGGAAAGCCGAATTCATTCTCACTGTCGTTCACAGTGTTTTCGGCCACCATTTTTGACACCGCCGGTCTATTTCTTCTCCTTGAGTTCCGATGAGTGTGATTCCAAGCTTTGTTTCACTTAAAATGGTCTTGATTTGCTTAGGTTTCGATTTTGGTAATTCGGCCATTTTAGGGTTCTTGATTTTTTTTGAACTTTGAATTGATTGATTCATGAAAAATTCCTTCAAAAATGCTGTTACCCTTAGCTTAATCTACATGTGTGAATTTTTGTAGAATTTTTGGGAATTATTTTGATTTTTGGGTATTTTTGAATATTTTATTATTATTTCCTAATTTTCGAAAATTAATTAATTAAATTATGAAATTGTGTTTTATGATAAATATAGGTGTTGAAATGAATTATAGAAATTTATTTGGAATTTTAATGAATTTCTATGTATTTATTTTGAATTTAATTATTTTATGTAATTTTTGAAAAATAGGGATAATTGTGTTTTTAATTGAAATTAATTAGTTAATTGAGTTTATTTATTGATATTATTGATAAATATGTTGAGAAAATTAATTTTTTGTAATTATATTATTTTTGGTGAATTTTTGGAGTAATTTTAGTATATTTATATATATAGGGGCATTTTGGTAATTTTACTCTAAATTGACTCAAAATATAATTAAATTGGTTTTAATAGCTATTTAAGGTATAAAAATGATTTCTAAAAATTATTTAGTATTTTTAATTAATTAAAACTATTTTTCGTAAATTATTTTCAAATTATATATATAATATACGATTTTTCTAAATAAATGAGTTTTATTGGTTTTTAATGTGTTTTAAGGTTAATTATGTAATTTTTACTTATAAAATGTATTTCTATGATATAAGGGTATTTTTGGTATTTCTGTATTATTTTGTGAATTGTGGATCCCGGTCGGTAAACTGTAGTTTGGAATCCGACCGAGGGGTTGTGGATGTGTTTCTGTGTCTATTTTTTGAAGTGTATTTCTTTGCAAGGCCGGTTCTACTCTTTTAGTAGAGAGATGTCCGTTTTACAGGGGAGGTTCTACTGAATTTTTGGTAGAATTCTCGTAAAACGTGATGTCCAGTCGAATTCTGATTTTTAATTCTGTGTCTAATATTCTAGATCGAGTTTTTAGGATTTTCTGTTAGGTTTATTCTGATGTCTGTTATTTTGGTATGTTTAGTTGCGCTGAGACCGAGGCCTAGTGGACCAGGCCTGTCGGACCCATCTCGAGGAGCGCACTAAGTGTGAGTTACTATTTTATATATATATATGCTTTAGGATGCATGATTTTAGAAATATATGTTTTATTTTGATTAAATATGCATAATGATTTAATTAGTCCTTAGTTTTCTTTTAGGGTATTTTTGGTTTATTATTGGTATATTTTAAACTATATGCATGTTTTATTAATGAATTATGTTTAAAATGTTTTTAAGTATATTTCTAATTTATTTTATAATTTAATTGGATTTATTTGATATATATATCCTCGAAATATACCTGGTTTACTTTTGGCATATTTTTAGTATATATATGGTTTATGTTGTTATTTTATTCAATTCATGCATCATTTACTTTTATGAATGTATGCTTTATATTTTAATGAAGGATATCAATAGAACGTGCTACCTAGTGGGCAGCACTAGGACCAAGTACGTACCGGTATGCTTATAGCATTTAGGCTATATTACTAACCACTTGTGGATATTGATTGGATTTGATTATTTGATGTGTGAGATATGATTTGGGAGTGTGATTGTTGGAGCTCGGTTGACCAAGTGTCTCGGGGCTAATCACACTGACAGTCAGACTGCTGGAGCTCGGTTGACTTAGTGTCTCGAGGCTAGTGTACTGTCCAAATGGAAAAAGTGAATATATTTGGAATAAGTGAGCCTGTATGGCTAAAGTGTTGTCTAACACTGTTTTGAGGTTGCGATTTTCTAGGGTTCTATTTGATCCTTCATAAACTGTGATTTTCAATAAAATTACATGAAATGATTTTATTGCATCTGTGTGTATTTGCTTGTATATATACATATTATATATACTTTTGATTGTGTGCATTGGCATTTAGTATGCATGTATATATACTATAGTAATTCACTCAGTGAGGTCTAACTCCCCTCCGTTGACTATTTTTCAGGAGAGTCCTCTTCATCAGACCTCAGTAGTAGGCCTGTACGCCGGATTTCTTCCGCCCCGGCTTCTTTATGTAAAATGCTAACTTGAGTTTTATTTTTATAATCTAGACGCTGCAGTAGTTGTAAATAAATTGTGGGTTTTATGTAGTATATTTGTGTGAGTTATGTATTTTAAGAATTTGAACTGAAACTTGTATTAAAGGATTTATTTATATATATGAGATGAGGATTTGATTTAAATTTCGTGGTGGATTATTATTTTGATATTTATGATTTTATTTCGTTGCACAGTATTTTACTTAATTGTGTTGTTATTATTACTATTGCATGTTTTATTTTATTTTTAGGCCTACGGGTTCCGGATTCGAAAGAATTCCATTTCCCTAGCGCCGATCATGACCCCTGTTTTGGGTCGTGACAACATTTTTACTAAAATCACTGTTTATGAAGGATCAAATAGAACTCTAGAAAATCGCAATCTCAAACAGTGTTAGACAACACTCTAGCCATACAAGCTCACTTATTCTAAATATATTCACTTATTCCATTTGGACAATAGACTGGCCCCGAGACACAAAGTCAATCGAGCTCCAGCAGTTTGACTGTCAATGTGATTGGCCCCGAGACACTTGGTCAACCGAGCTCCAGCAATCACACTCCCAAATCATATCTCACATCACATAAATCAATCCATCCAATATCCACAAATAGATTAGTAATATAGCCTAGATGCTATCGGCGTACCAGTACATACTCAGTCCTAATGCTGCCCACTAGGTAGCACGTTCTATTAATATCCTTCATTAATAAATAAAACATACATTCATAAATAAATGATGCATGAATTTGAAATAGATAGCAACATAGACCATATATATACTAGAAATATACTAAAAGTAAACTAGGTATATTTCGAGTATATATATGTCAAATAAATCCAATTAAATTACAAAATAACTAAAAATATACCATGAATATACATAAAAACATTTTAAGAATAATTTATTAATAAAACATGCATATAGTTTGAAAATATACCAAAATATACCAAAAATATACCAAAAGTAAACCTAAGTAATACTTAAATCATATATGCATATTTATCAAAATAAATCATACATTTCTAAAATCATGCATCCTAGAACATATATATATAAAATAATAACTCACCGTTTATTGCGCTCCACGAGATGGGTCTGACGGGCCTGGTCCACTAGGCCTCGGTCTCAGTGCAACTTAACAAATAAATGACAACAAAAATCAGAATAAATCTAACGGAAAACCCTAAAAACTTGATTTAGAATACTAGACACAGAATTAGAATCAGAATTCGATCGGACATCACGTTTTACGAGAATTCTACCAAAAATCCGGCAGAACCTCCCCTGTAAAATGGACATCTCTCTACTCAAAGAGTAGAGCCGATCCTGCAAAAAAGCACACTTCGAAAATAAACACAGAATTCGCAACCACAATCCCTCAGTTGAACTCCAAACTACAATTCACTGACCGAGGTTCACAATTCACAGAATATTTACAAAAATACTAAAAATGCCCTTATATAATAAAAATACATTTTATCAATCCAAATTACTTAATTAACCCTAAAACACATTAAAAACCGATAAAAACTCATTATTTAGAAAAATCGTATATTATATATATAATTTGAAAATAATTTATGAAAAATAGTTTTAATTAGTTAAAAATACTAAATAATTTTTAGAAATCATTTTTTATACCCTAAATAACTATTGAAACCAATTTAATTATATTTTTAGCCAATTTAGTGTCAAAATACCAAAATACCCCTATATATATAAATTTACTAAAATTAATCAAAAATTCACCAAAAATAATATAATTACTCAAAATTAACTTTCTCAACATATAATTCAATAATATCAATAAATATACTCAATCAACCAATTAACTTCAATTAAACACATAATTAACCTAATTTTCCAAAATTACATAAACTTAATAAATTCCAAAATAAATACATAAAATTCACAAAAATTAAAAATAAATTTCTAAAATTCATTTCAACACCTATAAACACCATAAAACACAATTTCATAATTTATTTAATTAATTTCGAAAATTAGAAAATAATAATAAAATAATCAAAAATTCCCAAAAATCAAAATAAATTCCAAAAATTCTACAAAAATTACAGCATGTAGATTAAGCTACAAGGATCAAAGTTTATGAAGTGATTTTCATGAATCAACCAAATTAAAGCTCAAAAAAATTTGAAACCCTAAATGGCCGAAATTGTAAAATCAAAACCTAGGAAAATCTAGACCATTTTAAGTGAAACAAAGCTTGGAATCACACTCACTAGAGCTCAAGGAGAAGATAGAGAATGCAGCGTGAAAAATGCTGGCCGAAATCACTATGATCGATGGTGAGAAGGAGTTTCAGTTTTTCGACAATTCCAAGCTTCTCTAACGTCGAAAACGGGTGCTGTTGATGGTGGAACAGGCTAGGGACGATGGTGGCACACCGGGAAGCACACCGACGATGAAGAAATGGCATGACAGGTGGTGGTCAGGGAAGGAAGGCGTCAGGCGTGAGGGAGAAGGGTCGGGGGCAATTCTTGTAAATTTGATGAAGTTTAATATATATATATATATATATATATATATATATATATATATATATATATATATATATATATATCACATATTAATAATAACAACTATATAATACATACATAATTAAATAATAATAATAATAAACCCTAAAATGTTAATTGTATATATATGCATGTATATGTATATATGTTAATATGAAAAATATACTCATGCATGAACTCATGCAAATTCGTAAAACTATTTAGAATATTTAATATTAAATTATTTACATTTTAATTTCCTCGAAAATAGCATTCCTGGGAAAATTTTACGTAAATATCTTAAAATAATTTAAAACAATTAAAATTAGTTTTAAACAAATAACAAACTCATAAAATATCATAACTATATACAAAAATTATTAACACTGCATATCCCGATATAGTTTAAAAATATTTAAAAACTCAGGATATTACAATTCTAACTCATACTTATAAAAATTCTAAAGAAAAACTCGATCTAGGAATTTAAAACTCAAACAAACACAGAAACTCAGGATTGATCCGATTCACGTTTTATGAGAATTCTACCAAAAATTCGGCAAAACCTCCTCTATAAAACGGACATCTCTCTACAGACAGTAGAGTCAATCCTCCAAGGAAAACACACTACTAAATTCCACAAAGCTCAACACCTCGGGTTGGGACCCCGAACTGTACAAATTCCTAACCGAGGTTCACAATTTTCCAAAAATAAATATATTAAAAATCATTAAATTTCATAAATATCCATAAAATACCAAAATGTAATATATTTAAACAGTAAATCACTAAATATAATTATTTTCACAATAATTAAATAAAAATCTCAAATAATAATATAATATTAATAAAAATTAAATTTTTCAATAATTCCATATAAAATGGTAAAATTCACTTTTAATTACTCAAATAACTTAATAATATAATAAAAGTAGCTAAGAATCAATTTAATCACTAAAATAGTAAATAATATATTATTTGAATATAATTTCAGAAAATTAGTATTAATTAGTTAAAAATAGTAAATAATTTATAAAAATTATTTTAATACCCTATATAATTCTAAAATTATTTAAAACATATTATTTAACTATAATTTCAACAAAAAAAAAAAATACACAATTAACCTATATATACAAAATTTACATAATACTAATGTATTCTCAAAAATTATATAAAATTACCAAAAATTATTTTATAAATTTTAAAATTATTAACTCAAATTTAACTAAATTTTCATTAAAATTAATTAATTAAAATAATTATCAAAAATTCAATATTTTAATATTAAAATAATAAAAAATTACCCATAATTCAAATTAATTAAAAAAATAAAAAATATATTTTTGAGAAGCTAAAGTTGCCATGAACAACATTTCTAAAGAAAGAATTCATAAATCAAACAATAAAAAGCTTTAAAAAAAAATAAAACCTAAAATAGACATAAACTAAAATCTAACTAAAACTAAAAAACAAGAGGGTTAAAGTTCAAATAGAGCTTGGAAATGGACTCATTGGTCCAAAAGGAGTTTATTAACACTGAAAAGTAGAGCTAAGGTGGCCGGAAATGAAGTCACTAGCGTGAAGTTGTCCTTGTTACTGCTGATGTTTTCGAGCTTCCAGGCGGCGATCCAGCGGTCCTTAGGTAGCGGAAGGGAAGGAGGAGATGAGGGAAGTAGACAGTGGTTGGTAGTGGTCGTGGTTGGAAATCTAGTGAGGCTGGGTTGCGCAAGGGAGGTTTCGGGAAGCAAAGGGAAGAAAAAAGGAAGAGGAAGAAAAAAAAGAGAAAAAGAAGAAGGAAGGGGGATTGACTTCCTTTGACCTGAAAATTTTTAATCCCTTTTATATATATATATACACACACACACACCAAATAACACTTTATATACACACCAAATAACACTTTTATATACATACATATATATATATATATACAACACAACTCATGTACACTAAACACTAAAACGAAAATAATAACAATTAATAATAATAATAATAATGATAGTAATAATAATAATAATAATAATAATAATAATAATAATAATAATAATAATAATAATAATAATAATAATAATAATAATAATAATAATTACAACAACAACACATAACAATTATGGCAATAACAATGAAATAATAATAATACTATTTAAAATCATAGTAATGATAATATTAATGTATATAAATAATAGAACTCCTAAATAAATTATTTTATGTAAACAAAATTCTTAGAATAAAATAAATAAATAATATTCACAAATAATAACAATAATATATAAATAAAATTTAAAATTTTATTAATATTACATATCTCAAAATAATTTTATATTATTTAAAATACAGGGTCATTACATTTGGGTATTGTCTCTACACATGCGCATGATGAGGATTTGCACTTTGGGCTGCGAGGTGAGACATTCAGCGCCCAAATTTGCTAAGGATTTATAAGACACAACTATGAGTGCATATAAGTTGATGCTTGGCTGTGTTTTACATTGGATTTGATTTAAGCTCTCGAAAAGATTCAGCTTTGTGATGAAAATGCCCTAAAGAGCTAGTTGATGATCTTATTGACATTTCAACATGTTTATGACATGATTTAAGAATGAGTTTTAAACTAATTTGCCGTAAACTTTGCTTGATGAATTCATTGTTGTTTTCAATGTATATTATGATTCAAGTCATTTAAAGTAATTTAAGTTTGTTTTATACTTTACAGTTTAATTTTTTATGTGATATAATAACTCATTCTATGTTCCCCTTTGTTATTCCCTTATCTTCTCACTAAGTAGTTGTACTCATTCCCTCCATTTTATCATTTTTTTCAAACTCTTTTTGTGGACTAATAGATCAGTGTACAGTGTTGTTCTTGAGTGCATCTCAATTATCAGCTTTAGTGGAGGTTAAGCTAATAAATTCTGGTTGTTATGGATAATTTTGTTTAAAAAATCCTTAAGGGCTATTGTATAGTTAAATAAATAGCTACTATCAATTGTATGTACTACAAAGCAAACCTTGTAATGATGCATAGTATTATTTTTGTTTATAGTGATCTTTGGTTGTTCCAAAAGTTTTAGTTTATAGTCATACTCATCCTTATGGTAGAGGATGGGGTATGATATATATTTAGTATAAAGTTGTTGTCACGACCCAAACCCTCAAGGGCACATGACCGACATTAGAGAATGGAAAAGAAATAAACTTCTGAAACTCGTTGTAAGCCTAAAGAAAATTTTCACAATAAAATTAAATCAATTTAAAATTTTTAACGAAAATTTGATAGAATTTCCTCTATACTGGGAATAAACCAAACTTTTAAATCAAGGAAATACACTTCCAAATAACACTTCCAATCGACACAACTCCACAATACTCTAATAATCCACATCCAATCCATAAGTACTTATAACTTCATCTCAATACAAATCGTTTAACTAACCACTACGTGTCTAGAATTCAAATACATAATAATTAAACAGATATAAATAAAGCAGCCAGGGAGGAATGACTCCAGTGTAGAGAAGTAGAACTAACTCTAGACTCCCAAGTTCTTGGAAAAATAATTGAAGCGAGTCAGATCTCACTGAGTAAGCTAATATAAGGAAATGCATACCATTTTAAAATCATTCTTTATTAAAAGTTTTTATGGAAATATAATATTAAAACCATTATTTTTCCAAAATAATCTTTACAAACTTAAAGACTTTTATAAATTCTCTAATACCTTTGAAATAGAAATAATATTTCTTTAAAATATTCTTTAAGTGGAAAATCATGGTAGAACCCTAAACCATAAATCTAGTACCCACTTGCATCTCTATATCCAAATGACTACCAGTTCCTGAGAGTTAATCATCCACCGAGCTACTAGTTGCAGTCAGTCATTTATTCCAATACTTATTGGCAGTTCCCGAGAGCTATCCATCAACCAAGCTACCAACCCTAGTAAGTCATCTATTCTAATATTTACTGGTAGATCCCAAAAGCTATGCATTAATTGAGCTACCAGCCTTAATAAATAATCAATCATAATACGTCCAAGAGTTATGCATCAACCGAGCTTCATAAATAAATTTTTTTATAAAGGCTAGACTCAAATTATTACCTGTGTACACACAGTTCTAATGACACCCATCAAGTAGCCTATTCTACCAGTCTTTTTAAAAAATATTTTTAAATAAATAAAATGCACAAAAAAAGGTAATTAGAAATGAAGTACTCTTAATTTCTCACCATATACTTATAATAAAAATTATAATTCAAATAACCAAATTAAAACATCAATAATCACCATAACAAAATAATAATAGCAAAATAACATTGAATATAATCAAACTGTAATCAACATATTAAAATATCAAAATCAACCTTTTAAATACTTAAATATTGAAAATATAAATTCTTAAATTGAATCATCTTCTTAAATATAATAATTCAACAGTATAAATATTTCAATATTAAAATAAAATTCTTTAATTAAATTTTCCTTTTTAAATATATTCAATCAATTTATACTTTATGTGTATATCCAACACACATTTCAAATATTAACTTACAAATGGAGCGAATAGGCTGACATGTCCTTGTCCGCCTATTTCCCGATACTTCCACTCTGATACTCTATAAGCAATATATATAAATACTTGTCAAAATAAATTCCTATTAACTCTCAAAAATTCAAAAAATTTATAAAAATGATAGAATCATGGAAATTGACTTAAGAAATCCTAAATGATTAATTTGAGACTTAAGAATTATCTCTAACAATTTAATTGATTTCCACCACAAACCTTTCGAGATTTATTTTTCAAAATTCATGAGAAATTACACTTCAGTCCAATTACAAAAATCGAGCAACATATAATGTACAGTGTTTAATTAGTACTTAAGTTTATTTTTAGGGTATTTTTGGTTTATTATTGGTATATTTTAAACTATATGCATATTTTATTAATGAATTATGTTTAAAATATTTTTAAGTATATTTCTAGTTTATTTTGTAATTTAATTGGATTTATTTGACGTATATATACTCGAAATATACCTGGTTTACTTTTGGTATATTTTTAGTATATATGTGGTTTATGTTGCTATTTTATTCAATTCATGCATCATTTACTTTTATGAATGTATGCTTTATATTTTAATGAAGGATATTAGAACGTGCTACCTAGTGGGCAGCACTAGGATCGAGTACGTACCGGTATGCTTATAGCATTTAGGCTATATTACTCACCACTTATGGATATTGATTGGATTTGATTATTTGATGTGTGAGATATGATTTGGGAGTGTGATTACTGGAGCTCAGTTGATCAAGTGTCTCAGGGCCAATCACACTAACAGTCAGACTACTGGAGCTCGGTTGACTTAGTGTCTCGGGGCTAGTCTACTGTCCAAATGGATCAAGTGAACATATTTGGAATAAGTGAGCCTGTATTGCTAGAGTGTTGTCTAACACTGTTTTGAGGTTGAAATTTTCTAGGGTTCTATTTGATCCTTCATAAACTGTGATTTTCAATAAAAATACATGAAATGATTTTATTGCATATGTGTGTATTTGCTTGTATATATACATATTATATATACTTTTGATTGTGTGCATTAGCATTTAGTATGCATGTATATATACTATAGTAATTCACTCAGTGAGGTCTGACTCCCCTCCGTTGACTATTTTTCAGGAGAGTCATCTTCATCAGACCTCAGTAGCAGGCCTGTACGCCAGATTTCTTCCACCCCGGCTTCTTTCTGTAAACTGCTAACTTGAGTTTTATTTTTATAATCTAGACACTGCAGTAGTTGTAAATAAATTGTGGGTTTTATGTATTATATTTGTGTGAGTTATGTATTTTAAGAATTTGAACTGAAACTTGTATTAAAGGATTTATTTATATATATGAGATGAGGATTTGATTTAAATCCCGTGGTGGATTATTATTTTGATATTTATGATTTTATTCCGTTGCACAGTATTTTACTTAATTGTGTTGTTATTATTACTATTGCATGTTTTATTTTATTTTTAGGCTTGCTACGGGTTCCGGATTCGAAAGAATTCCCGTTCCCTAGCGCCAGTCATGGCCCCTGTTTTGGGTCGTGACAAAAATAATTTTATTTAGTGTTTTAAAAATTAAATAAATTATATTATGATTTATTATTAATTATTATTATTATTATTATTATTATTGGTGATTTACTAAATTAATATTTAGTATTTGCTTATTTGTATTTTTGGTGAACCTCATTTGGGAATTATGTAGTTTGGGGTCCCAACCCGAGGTGTTGTGCCATTGTGAATTTTGAAGTGTATTTATTTACAGGGTTGACTCTACTTCGATAGAGGGATGTCCGTTTTACAGAGAAAACTCTGTCAAATTTTCAGTAGATTTCTCGTAAAACGTGACACCGTGTCAATCCTAAAATTTTTATTCTGAGTTCGAATCAAATCTTCCTTAGAAACTCTAGAAGTTAGGTTTCTATTTTCTGATTATCATTTCCTTTTTCTGTCTTTAGCTGCCCCTCCAGTTGCGTCTACTAGTCGAGGTCGGACACGACATGTCAGAGGAGCACTTTTATCTTGTAGGTTAATATTTGATTTCAGTGTTGGATTTTTAATTTTAATCATATTAAATTCTTATGAATTTAATTTTATGAGATTCTAGTCAGCATTATTCATAGAATTTTGCATGATGTAATTTATAGTTGATTTATTTTATTTTATTTATTATTTATTATTTATTTATTTTTATTTATTGTAATTTTCATTGTTTTATTTATTTTCTTTTATTTTTAAATAAACCACGGTAGAACGGGCTACCTGATGGATTTCATCAGGACTGTGTGCGCACCAGTAAAATATGTGATTATTTAATTATATTACTGGGGCCGATGGTTTGGTGATGCTTTGCTCTCGGACACCGCCAGTAGTATAATATTTGTTTATTTAATAAATATTGGGGCTGAATGTCTGGTGATGCTTTGCTCTCGGACACCGCCAGTATAATTTTAATTAATATTTATTAAATCATTGGGGCCGATGGTCTGGTGATACTTTGCTCTCGGACACCGCTAGTGATATTGGATTAAGTGATGTGACTGCAGCTGTGTATCCTGATTATGCCTTGCTCTTGGGATCCAACAGTTTTGGACATAAGTGAGTCATATGACTGTTAAAAATTTATAAATCAGGTTCTACCAAATTTTTATACTGAAATGATTTTAAAAGATATTTAAATATTTATTTCTTCTCTTTTTTTAAAAAAAAAATGGATTTATTATATGTATACCAAATGGTTGAAATAAAATTATATTATATTATATTTCCATAAAATTTATTTTTATGAGGTTTTCAAATCGCATTCATTTCTTTATTAACTTACTCAGTGAGGTTTGACTCCCCTAATTTTTTTTCTTTTAGGAGTTTGGGAGTTTACTGTTAAGCCTACTTCTCTTCGTCGTGTAGCTTCGTCACCGACTATGCTACGTAGGTCTATTTAGTTGTGTTGTATTTACTTTCGTGTACTACAGTAGAGAAAATTGTATAACTGCATACTTTATTTGAAAATTCATGTACTTATAATTTTATGTACTGAGATACTATTTGTATAATCGATGTTTATTTATTTATTCTATACACTGATATTGTGGGTTAAATTATATTGAGAAAAAAAATTAGTTTGATAATGTGCATTGTTATTTTATTATTTTTTGTAAAGTTTCAAAGTTAAATATTTCGCAATTTTTTTTTTTAAAGCTTACTACGGGTTTCGGTAGCTTTATGCTTTCCCATTCCCTAGTGCCGGTCACGTGCCCCTGGGTTCGGGTCGTGACATTAAAATTCACTTTTATATATTCAAATAGCTTAAATAGCTAAAATATATATTAAAAGTAATTAAAAATCCATTTAATCACCAAAATAGTAAATAATATATTATTTAAATATAATTTTTGAAAATTAGTATTAATTAGTTAAAAATAGTAAATAATTTATAAAAAACACTTTAATACCCTATATAATTCTAAAACCGTCTAACACATATTATTTAACTATAATATCCACAAAAATACATAATTAACCTATATATACAAAATTCAGATGATACAATTAATATTTTAAAAAATTATATAAATTCACTAAAAATTATTTTAATAATTACCTGGTTTTTTATTTTTTGACTTTTTTCTTTTTTTTTAATTGTGAAATTATTAAATTGTCCTTCAATCAAAATAATAATAATCAATAATAATAATAATAATAATATTAACAACAACAACAGCAACAACAACTACAAGAACAATAATAATAATAATAATATACAATTAATATTCTAAAAAATTTTATAAATTCGCTAAAAATTATTGTAATAATTACCCGGTTTTTTATTTTTTGAATTTTTTCTATTTTTTAATTGTGAAATTACAAAATTGTCCTTGTCCTTCAATCAAAACAACAACAACAACAACAATAATAATAATAATAATACTATTAACTTTAATATTATCAAGTAATCCCATGCAAAATAAATTATTTTTACGTAAACAATTCCTTAAAATAAAATACATAAATAATATTAACGAATATCAATAATAATATACAAATAAAATTTAAAATTATTAATACTGCATATTCCAAAATAATATTATTTTATTTAAAATACTGGGTCATTATGATCTCCCCTCCTTATAAGATTTCATCCTTGAATTCAAAGAAAAGAACAGAAACAAGAATCATCAAGGAAAGAGATAAGGATAAAAAGCTCGCATTTCTGCTTCAGTCTCCTAAGTGTGCTCCTCCATATTGTTGCTTTGCCACAACACCTTGACCATTAGAATCTACTTCAAACACAACTAACAAACTTGATAGTCTACAATCGCAACTGGTTCCTCCTCGAACATCAGGTCTTCATTCACTTCCACACTATCAAGTTGCAACATATGTGAAAGGTCTGAAATATACTTCCTCAGCATCGAGATATGGAACACTGGAGATGCACTTAAGACAAACTCAGAGGCAAAGCCAACTGATATGCAACTGTGCCTACTCTTTAGAATCTCAAACGATCCAATATATCTTAGTGCTAGTTTACCTTTCTTGCCAAATCTCATCATACCCTTCATCGGAGACACCTTTAGGAACACATAATCTTCAACTTGAAACTCCACATCTCTACGTCTTGGATCTGCATAGCTCTTCTATCTGCTAACTGCGGTCTCTAATCTCCTTTTGATCACAGTAACCTTCTCAGCGACATCCTGAACCATCTTAGGTCCAGTCAACACTCTCTCTCCAATCTCATCCCAACTTAGAGGGGATCTACGCTTTCTTCTGTACAAAGCCTCATATGGTGTCATCCCAATACTACTATGGTAGCTGTTATTATATGCAAACTCCATAAGCGGCAAATGATCATCCCAGCTACCTCCTAGATCCAATACACATATCCTTAACATATTTTTAAGTGTCTGGATCGTCCTCTTAGATTGACCATCTGTCTGAGGATGAAAAGCAGTACTGAAATCAAGCCTTGATTGCTTCTTGCAACTTCTGCCAAAAATGAGAGCTAAACACTGAACCTCTATTAGATACAATGGGCACAGGTACTCCGAAAAGGCACAATATGCTTAACATACAGCTTCGCCAATTTAGCTATAGAATAAGTGGCTTTCACAGGTAAAAAATAAGATGACTTGATCAACCTGTCCACAATCACCCAGATGGAATCATATCCATCCTTATAACGAGGTAACCTAACCATAAAATCCATAGCAATTCTCTCCCATTTCCAATCAGGAATAGGAAGTGGCTGAAGCTTCTTAGACGACTTCTGATGTTCAGCTTTCACTTGCTGACACATCAAGCACTTAGCAACAAAATTAGCTACATCCTTCTTCAGTCCATCCCACCAGTACAAGTCTCTGATAATGTGGTACATCTTAGTGACACATGGATGTATGTTGTAGGCTATAGAACGTGCTTCCTCAAGGATCTCTTCTCTTAAATTATCCACATCAGGAATGCACAACCTACCACTGATCCACAAAACACCTTCATTATCAAGTGTGAAATCAGTGAACTTCCCTACACGAATATTCTCTACAAGCTCTGCTAGAATAGGATCTCGACCCTGAGCTGCCTTAATCCTATCTCTTAGCACAGATCGAACTCTGAACTGAGCTAATAGTCCACCTGATCTACTTATCTTCTTCATCAGACCTTAATCCACTAACTGGTGCAACTCTTAGATCAACAGTCTCCTCTCCACAATGATGTGAGCAAGACTATCGGAGGACTTCTGTCACGACCCAAAATAGGGGCCATGACCGGCGCTAGGGAACAAGAATTCTTTCGAATCCGGAACCCGTAGCAAGCCTAAAAATAAAATAAAACATGCAATAGTAATAATAATATCACAATTAAATAAAATACTGTGCAGCGGAATAAAATCATAATTATCAAAATAGAAATCCATATCTTATATATAGATAAATCCTTTGAATACACATCCAGTTCAAACTCTTAAAATACATATCTCATATAAATACAATACACCACATCTCTGAAACAACCATAACTACTGCAGTGTCTAGATCATAAAATAAAACTCAATACTCAGATAAGTAGTTTACACAAAGAAGCCAGGGCGGAAGAAATCCGGCGTACAGGCCTGCTACTGAGGTCTGATGATGATGACTCTCCTGAAAAACCAGGTATATTTCAAGTATATATACGTCAAATAAATCCAATTAAATTACAAATTAAGCTAGAAATATATTTAAAAACATTTTAAACATAATTCATTAATAAAACATGCATATAATTTTATATATACCAAAAATAAACCAAAAGTAAACTAAAAATAAACTTAAATACTAATCAAATTATTTATGCATATATCATCAAAATAAAACATGCATTTCTAAATCATGCACCCTAAAGCATATATATATAAAATAGTAACTCACACTTAGTGCGCTCCTCGAGATGGGTCCGACGGGCCTGGTCCACTAGCGCTCGGTCTCGGTGCAACTAAACAAATAATAAATAACAGACATCAGAATAAACCTAACGGAAAATCCTAGAAACTTGATCTAGAATCTTGGACACAGAATCAAAAATTAGGGTTTGACCGGACATCACATTTTACGAGAATTCTACTGAAAATTCGACAGAACCTTCCCTGTAAAATGGACATCTCTCTACTCAAAGAGTAGAGCCGGCCCTGTAAAGAAATGCACTTCGAAAAACAGGCTCAAAAACACAACCAAAATCCCTCGATTTGACTCCAAACTACAGTCTACCGACCGGGGTCCACAATCACAAAATAATTATAAAAATACCAAAAATGCCCTTATAACATAAAAAATACATTTAATAAGTGGAAATTGCGTAATTAACCTTAAAACACAGTAAAAACCGATAAAAACTCATTTTATTAGTAAAATCGTATATTATATATATAATTGAAAATAATTCACGAAAAATAGTTTTAATTAGTTAAAAATACTAAATAATTTGTAGAAATCATTTTTATACTTTAGATAACTATTTAAACCAATTAAATTACATTTTTAGCCAATATAGGGTAAAATTACCAAAATGCCCCTATATATATAAATATACTAAAATTACTTCAAAAATTCACCAAAAATAATATAATTGTCCAAAAAATAATTTTCTAAACATATTTATCAATAATATCAATAATTAAACTCAATTAATTAATTTCAATTAAAAACACAATTAACCTAATTTTCCCAAAATTACATAAACCTAAATAATTCAAAATAAATACATAGAAATTCATAAAAATTCCAAATAAATTTCTATAATTCACTTCAACACCTATAATTATCATAAAACACAATTTCATAATTTAATTAATTAATTTCCGAAAATTAGAAAATAATAATAAAATATTCAAAAATACCCAAAAATCAAAATAATCTCCAAAAATTCTACAAAAATTCACACATGAAGATTAAGCTAAGGGGAACAACATTTGTGAAGGAATTTTTCATGAATCAATCAAATTAAAGTTCAAAAAAATTAAGAACCCTAATAGGCCAAAATCGAAAAATCAAAACATAAGCAAATCAAGACCATTTTAAGTGAAACAAAGCTTGGAATCACACTCACTGAAGCTCAAGGAGAAGAAAGAGACCGGCGGTGTCGAAAATGGTGGCCGGAAACGTCGTGAACGACGTTGCTCCCACTTTCGGCTTCTCCGGCCAAAAATGACCTCCAGACGCCGGAAATGGCTGCAACAGGCGACGGAAGAGGCTGAGGAAGGAGGTGGCACGCCGGACGGCACACCAACAGCAAGAAATCGATGGTAGCAGCGGCGGACGGTGATGGGGAACGGTCGGGAATGAGGGAGAAGGAAGAATGGCAGTTTTGTAATTATTTCAAACTTTATTTTTTGTTTTAATATTAAATGTATATATGTATATATATATACTTTATACTCTATATTAAAATAATATTAAATTACACACATTAAATATACACCACACACATATAATTTAATATTTTAAAATTTAATAATAAATAAAAATAATTAAATAACAATAAAACTAATAAATAAATAATAAAATATTAGGGTAATTAATTAAACCCTAATTAATTAAATAAATACACACATATATTTTATTTAGTATTTTAAAAATATATATGAGTTCATGCAAGTCCGTAAATCTATTTAATATAATCAATAATAAATAATTTACGTGAAATTTTCCCCGAAAATGCAAGTTCCGGGAAAATTTTATGTAAAGCACTTAAAATAATAATAAACAATTAAAATTAGCTTTAATTAAATAGCAAACTCATAAAAATTTCATAAATATATATACAAAAATTATTAACACTGCATATCCCGATGCAGTATTAAAATATTTAAAAACTCGGGATATTACAACTTCCTACTCAAGGCATTTACTACCACATTAGCCTTGCCTGGATGATAAAGAATCTCATAATCATAGTCCTTCAGGAGTTCTAACCATCTCATTTGCCTCAGATTCAGATCTCTCTACTGAAAAATGTACTTAAGGCTTTTGTGATCAGTGAAAATCTCACAAGTCACTCCATACAGATAATTCTGTTCATGCTTCTTCAACTGCCTCAAAGCATAAGCTATTACCCTACCATTCTACATTAACACATAACCTATGCCAACTCTAGAGGCATCACAATATACAGTGAATTTATCTACTCCATTGGGCAAAGCCAAAACTGGAGTTGTGGTCAACTTCTCCTTCAACAACTAGAAATTGTACTCATAAACATCTGACCACTCAAACTTCACATTCTTATGAGTTAAGCAAGTCATAGGGGCTATAATTCTGGAAAAATCCTGCACAAATCTCCTATAATACGTAGCTAAACCTAGAAAACTATGAATCTCTGTGATTGTCGTCGGTCTAAGCCACTCAAATATTGCCTCAATCTTTTATGGATCAACCTAGATACCATCTTTAGACACTACATGTCCAAGGAATGCAACACTCTCTAATCGAAAATCACACTTCGATAATTTAGCATAAAACTGATGTTCTCTCAGTGTCTGTAGTACAATCCTCAAGTGATATACATGCTCCTCCATACTCTTCGAATACACCAGTATATCATCAATGAAGACTATCATAAATTGATCCATAAATGGTCTGAATGCCCTATTGTAGAGCGCGGGGTTTAGCGCGCGTCTAAGATTCTAGCAATCGTGACACTATTTAGGCTTAGGGCCTTAGAGAACACACTAACCACTGTCATAAAGGCATGGTGTGGAAATGAGGAGTCGCCACTTAGGGTAATAATTGGGACAAATTGAAAAAGGTGGTACTCGATTCCCTAAAAGAAAGCTAGTACCATAACTAGGAGATTCTGGATACGGAATACTAACTTCTCTTAGTCTCGTGTTCATTTAAAATAATTTTATAAATGATTATTTCATCCTCTAATTACATGCAATTTTATTAAACCCTATTTGACATCCATCTAACCCTAGGCATCTAGTCAATAAAATTACACATAAAAAATGCATTTAAAATCGTAATGTCCCTAAGTCTAAACTATGTTAATTTTATTAAAAAGTTAGCTAGATTTACATTTTTTATTTACAAGTAAGAAATGAACTAAAGGTGGGCTTACATTTTTATTAATTAGTTAACCTAGATCTATTTCTTTTACTTTGTCTAAAAATGGGCTTAAGTCTATTCAATTTTAAAGGACGGTTAAATTAGTGGACTTAAGTCTAACTTGGTTTTAAGTGAAATGTGGGCCTATGTCTATTTATTTTAAAAGAGATGAATTTAAGTGGACTGAACTAAGTGTAAATAAGTTTTAATTAACTAAGTGGGCCTAAAATCTAATCAACCTAATGGGCCTAAATTGATTTTAATTATTTAAAGTCCTAAACCATTTTTAAGCCTATTTATTAAGTGGGTTAGACCTAAACGTGGGCTTAGGGCCCAAAAATATAAAAACAAGCCCAAAATAAATAAAACACAAAAAATGGATCAAACAAACGTTACAGTGATTTTTTGGAAACCCTAAATTAATTACATGCAAACCCTAAATTAAGCTACTACCACCAGTAATTTTAATTGATTTTTACCCAATTAAACTTAATTACTAATTGATTTTAAATGCAGAAAATTAAATCTTTTACTATTCCCACTACTGGGGCTATTACAAACTATGTACAAAATTAAAATTTAACAATTATTTAGCCATGAATTAAAATAACTACACAGAACACCAAAATGAAAAATAAAGATAAAACCCTAAATTCTACTGGAAAATAACATAGGTTTTTCCATGGCATTCCATGGACCTTTTATTCAATTTAAAGACAAACAGTATCCTCCTCAATCCACATGTGGACATCAAAATAAAAAAAACACAAAAGTAATCAAATTAAATAATCAAAACAATAACAAAAATAAAAGGAAAAAATCACAAAAAGAAAATAATAGAAATGAATGAAATAGAAAAAGAACACTGATAATTTAGATGTTATGCAAATGCCCTTTTTAGCCCCTCAGATTGGATTATCACCGTTGAAATTGAATAGCTTTTAATTATGTACTAAAAAGACGTTCTCAGTAGTGTTTTGGATTTTATGGTTTTTTTTTTGCGCAGTCAAGTTTCTTGGTATCTGCGTTTATGTGTGTGTGTTTCTCTCAATCTCTTTGTGAGTAAAAATCCTTCAGAAAAAAAGTCCTCCTTCACAGGCATGCAGACTTTGCTTTTAAATGTATAGTCTGCTTGCGTACTGACTTCCTTCTTTGGAGGAACAGACTTATCTCTCCAAAATAGAGTGATAAGATTTGATTTTTGAATGTGTCAAAAAATTTTTCAAATAAAACTAATAATAAAAATTCAATTTTTAACCAATCAAAACATTGAAAAAATTGACAAAAAATAAGAAAAAATATGTGAACAATAAAAAATACAGGACTTTTACACGTCGGCATTGTGTAATGCCAGTCGACATTACACCATGTCGATCCTAATTTTAATTTTTTTACTTTTAATTACCAAATGACCCCTAAAAAATTGACTTATTTGTAATCAGATCCTAAAAAAATGTTGCCATTTAATCCCTAAAGTCCAGAAAATCAACAACCAAGTTCAATTTTTGAATAAATTTCATCATAGGGGCTTACGTCGTAATTATTCATAATTGCATCCCAAAATTGAGTGTTTACACCTATTCATCAGATCTATAAAAGAAGTTAGTGCATTAGCTAACCCAAATGACATCACCAGAAATTCATAGTGGCCATATCGAGTGCGGAACGCCATTTTAGGAACATCGGCCACATTGATCCGCAATTGATGATAACCCGACCTTAAGTCAATCTTAGAAAGAACTGTGCACCCTTAAGCTGATCAAACAAATAATCTATCCTCGGGAGAGGATACTTGTTCTTCACTGTCACCTTATTCAACTCTCTATAATTTATGCATAGTCTCAGGGTACCATCCTTCTGTCACGACCCAAAACAGGGGCCATGACCGGCGCTAGGGAACGGGAATTCTTTAGAATCCGGAACCCGTAGCAAGCCTAAAAATAAAATAAATATGCAATAATAACCATAAAAATATAATATGCAGCGGAAAATAAAATCATAAATATTACAATATCATCCATAACAACTGGATATAATTCAAAACTCATCACATCACATATATAATCTCATAAATGTATAATCTTTAATACAAATCCAGTTTTACTATAATACATCTCTTTAAAACAAATACATAAAATCCAATACTTTAATTTACAACTACTGCAGTGTCTAGATAAAATAAATAAGACTCAAGTATACAATTTACATAAAGAAGCCGGGGCGGAAGAAATCCGCGTATCGACCTGCTACTGAGGTCTGAGGAAGTTGACTCTCCTGAAAAATAGTCAACGGAGGGGAGTCAGACCTCACTGAGTGAATTACTATAGTATATATACATACACTCTAAGTGATAATGCATACAGTCAACAGTATAAGAGTAATATGTATATATACAGGCAAGTTCATACAGATGCAGAAAAATCATTTTATATATTTTGTCTGAAAATCAACTTTTATGAAGGATCACATAGAACCCTAGAATATCGCAACCTCAGAAAATAGTGTTAAACAACACTCTGGCCATACAGGCTCACTTATCCAAATATATCCACTTAATCCATTTGGACAGTAGACTGGCCTCGAGACACTAAGTCAACCGAGCTCCAGCAGTCTGACTGCCAGTGTGATTGGCCCCGAGACACTTGGTCAACCGAGCTCCAGCAATCACACCCACAAACCACATCTCACATATCAATAATCATAATCAAATCGATATCCACAAATAGTCAGTAATAAAGCCTAAATACTATAGGCGTACCGGTACATACTCGGTCCTAGTGCTGCCCACTAGGTAGCACGTTCTATTGATATCCTTCAGTAATAAATAATAAAACATTCATTCACAAATACATGATGCATGAATATAAATGAAATAGCAATATAAACCATATATATACCGAAAATATACCAAACATAAACCAGGTATATTTTGAGTATATATATGTCAAATAAATCCAATCAAATCATGAATTAAACTAAAAATATATTTAAAAACATTTTAAATATATTTTATTAATAAAACATGTATATAATTTATTATATACCAAAAATATACTTGAATATAAATCATGTTATTTATGCATATTTAGTCAAAATAAAACATGCATTTTCTAAATCATGCATCCTAAGCATATATATATAATATAGTAACTCACCTAATGCGCTCCACGAGACGGGTCCGACGGGCCTGGTCCACTAACCCTCGGTCTCGGCGCAACTAAACAAGAAATAATTAATCGACATTAGAATAACCCTAACAGAAATCCTAGAATTAAATCTAGAGTATTCAACACAGAATCGGAAATTAGGGTTCGACTGGATATCACATTTTACGAGAATTCTACCGGAAATCCGGCAGAACCTCCCCTGTAAAACGGACATCTCTCTACTCAAAAGAGTAGAGCCGACCCTGCAAAGAAAATACACTTCAAAAATAAACACCACAATCAATCATAACCCCTCGGTCGGACTCCAGACTACAATCTGTCGACTGGGGTCCACAAACACAGAATATATATTCAAATATACCAAAAATATCCTTAAATCATAAAAATACATTTTATAGGTAGAAATTACATAATAAATCTTGAAACACTGTAAAAATCGATTAAAACTCATTTTATTAGAAAAACCGTATATTATATATATAATTGAAAATAATTCCCGGAAAATAGTTTTAATTAGTTAAAAATACTAAATATTTTGTAGAAATCATTTTTATACCTTAAATAAATATTAAAACCAATTAAATTACATTTTTAGACAATTTAGGGTAAAATTACCAAAATACCCCTATATATATATATATACCTAAATTACTTCAAAAATTCACCAAAAATCATACAATTATCCAAAATTAATTTTCTCAACATATTTATCAATAATATCAATAATTAAACTCAATTAACCAATTAAATTCAATTTAAAACACAATTAACTTAATTTTACAAAATCACATAAACTTCAATAATTAAAAATAAATACTTAGAAATTCATAAAAATTCCAAATAAATTTCTATAATTCATTTCAACACCTAATTCAACCATAAACTCCAATTTCATAATTTAAATAATTAATTTCCGAAAATTAGAAAATAATATTAAAATATTCAAAAATACCCAAAAATCCAAACAATCTCCAAAAATTCTACAAAAATTCATACATGAAGATTAAACTACCAGGAACAACATTTGTGAAGGAAGTTTCCATGAATCATCCAAATCGAAGCTCAAAAAAATCAAAAACCAAAAGAGGCCGAAAACTTCAAATCAAAACCTAAGCAATTCTAGACCATTTTAGCTCAAACCAAAGCTAGAATAACACTCACCGGAGCTCAAGGAGAAGATAGAGACCGGCGGTGTCGAAAACGGTGGCCGGAGGAGGGAGAAACGACGATGAGAAGAATGGTGGTGGCGTCGGGCACCCACGGGAGAAGAAGAAGAAGAAGAAAAAGAAAAAGAAAGAAAAGGAAAGAGAAAGAAAAAGAAAAAGAAAGAAAAAGGAAAAGAAAAAAAAAGAAAAAGAAAAAAAAATAAAATAAATTAAAATAATTAAATATTAATAAATAAATAATAATAAAATAATAAATTTTAATAATTTAATAATAAATAAAATAATCAAATAATAATAAATAAATAATAAAATATTAGGGTAATAATAAACCCTAATTAAATAAATATACACACACAGACTTTATTTAATAATTTAAAAATATGTATGAGTTCATGCAAACCCGTAAATACATTTAAAATAATTAATAATACATTGTTTACGTGGAAATTTCCCCGAAAATGAAAGTCCCGGGAAAATTTTACGTAAAATACTGAAAATAATAGACAGTAATTAAAATAGGTTTAAAATACATATCAACTCATGAAAATATCATATAATGCATGAAAATTATTGACACTGTATATCCCGGTACAGTGTAAAAATATTTTTAAAAACACGGGATATTACACCTTCTTCCTCATAAATAGGACTGGTGCACCCCAAAGAGAAATACTAGGTCTAATAAAACCCTTATCTAGCAATTCTTGCAACTGCTCCTTCAACTCTTTCAACTCTGCAGGAGCCATTCTATAGGGTTGCATCGAAATAGGAGTAGTGTCTGGAACCACATCTATATAGAACTCAATCTCTCTGTGAGGTGGTAAACCTAGCAACTCCTCAGGAAAAACATCAGGAAACTTATAGTCAATAGGAACATTTGTAAGTGACAGCTTCTCTACTAAAGTATCCCTGATTAATGCCATATATCCTTGATAACCCTTCCTCAGCATCTTCCTAGCCATGATAGTGGAGATGAGATTCTGAGGTGCAGAACTCTTATCACCCACAAACTTAAACTCTTCTTCATAAGGAATTCTAAAAATCACCTATTTACTCTGACAATCCACAACAACATAGTGCTGAGACAACCAATCCATACCCAAAATCACATCGAACTCCATCATATCTAATAACACTAATTCTGCTGGCAATTCTCTACCTTCGATGAACACTGGACAACCAAAAAGAATAATGTCGATGTCTAACGAATCGCTTAGAGGAGTGGTCACAGACAAAGGAAAAAGCCATCCTCGAAGCTTGCTAACATGACTTCGAAGCAAAAACAGGGGATACAAAGGAATGTTTGGCACCTTGATTAAACAAAACTCAAGCATCCAAGTAATAAATAGGAATAATACCTGAAATGATGACATTAGATGCCTGAGCATCCTACTGCGTGAGGTGAAAAACCTTGGCTTGACCTTGACCTCCCTACTAATTGGTAGAAGCCTAGCTAAAACCTCTGGCTCCGCCTCTAGTGCCTCTACCACGCCCCTATTGGGCTACAATCTGAGTTGAACTCGGGTGCTAAGTTGGAGGCAACTGAAAAGGAGTTGGTGTTGCACTGGCAATCGACTGTTATGGAAACTACTTGTCATAACCCAAAACTAGGAGTTATGACCGGCGTTAGGGAATGGGAATTCTTTCGAATTCGGAACCTGTAGCAAGCCTTAGAGAATATAAACATGCAATAATAATAATAAAATATGCACTACAATTAAAAATCATAAACTAATATAATAAAATAAATTCTTTCATATTATAACATGAAATATCTTAATACAATATTCAGAGAAAACCTTTGAATTAAAATCACAATCAGTGAATATAAAATACAACTCACTTCTGATACCAAATATGACTATTGTAGTATTCTAGAGTACAATATAAAAATCAAGTAGATAAATTACATAAAAGAGTCGGGGCGGAAGAGGTCCGGCGAATGGGTCTATTATAGAGGTCTGAAGAAGAAGACTCTCATGTAAAAATGTCAACTGAGGGGAGTCAAACCTCACTGAGTGAATTGTTATAATATATATACATGCATTTACTATATGTCAAATGCAATCAGTCATCAGTATATATAATAAATATATATACAGGCATATACACAAAGATGCTGAAAATCACTTTATATATAATAATACTGAAAAATCATAGTTTTATGAAGGATCAAATAGAACCCTATTAAATCGCAACCTCAATTAACCATAATATCACTCTAACCATACAGGCTCACTTAATTCCAAATAAATTCACTTAATCCATGTGGACAGTAGACTGGCCCTGAGACACTAAGTCAACCGAGCTCTAGCAGTCTGACTGTTAGTGTGATTGGCCCCGAGACACTTGGTCAACCAAGCTCCAGCAATCACACCATTAATCACATCACATCTCAATCAAATCAATCATATTATAATTTCCACAATTAAGTTAGTAATTCAACCCTACAATCTATCGCACCGGTACATACTCGGTCCCTAATATTGCCCAACTAGGTAGCACATTCTATCGATATCCTTTATTTAAAATAAATCATCCATATGAGAAAATAAATAATGTATAATGTCATTCATAATAACCAAATAAATCATATATATACCGGAAACATAACTAAAATAAACTAAGTATATTTCAAGTAAATATATGTAAAATAAATTCAAATAAATCATGAAATATACTAAAAATAAACCCACAATATACTAAAAACATGCTAGGTTTAATTCAATAATAAAACGTGCATTTATTTAGAAGTATATAAAAAATATACCTAAAGTATACTAAACATTTTATGAATAAATACAATTAAAACATGAATATGAGCTAAAACATGCATCCTAAATGCAATGTTGTCACGACCCAAAACAGGGGCCATGACCTGCACTAGGGAACAGGAATTCTTTCGAATCCGGAACCCGTAGCAAGCCTAAAAATAAAATAAAACATACAATAATAATAATAATAACAACACTTAATACAATGGAAATAAAATCATAAATATCAAAATAATAATCCATCACGGGATTTAAATCAAATCCATATCTCATATATATAACTCTTTAATACAAGTTTCAGTTCAAATATTCAAAGTACATATCTCTCACAGATATATTACATAAAACCCACAAACTTATTTACAACTACTGCAGTGTCTAGATTATAAAAAGAAAACTCAAGTTAGCAGTTTACATAAAGAAACTGGAGCGGAAGAAATCCGACGTATAGGCCTACTACTGAGGTCTGAAGACGATGACTCTCCTGAAAAATAGTCAATGGAGGGGAGTCAGACCTCACTGAGTGAATTACTATAATATATATACATGCATACTAAATGACAATGCATACAATCAACAGTATATATCTAATATGTATATATACAGGCAAATACACACAGATGCTGTAAAATCATTTTATATATTTCATTGAAAATCATCGTTTATGAAGGATCAAATAGAACCGTAGAAAATCACAACCTCAAAATAGTGTTAGACAACACTCTAGCCATACACGCTCACTTATATCCATATATGTTCACTTGTTCCATTTGGACAGTAGACTGGCCCCGAGACACTAAGTCAATCGAGCTCCAGCAGTCTAACTGCCAGTGTGTGTCACGACCCAAAACAGGGGCCATGACCGGCGCTAGGGAACGGGAATTCTTTCGAATCCGAAACCCGTAGCAAGCCTAAAAAAATAAAATCAAACATGCCATAATAACAATATTATATGCAGCGGAAATAAAAATCATAAATCAAATCATAAATATAATAATAACATTTTCACCACTGGATTTAAATCAAATCTCATCTCATATATAAATCTCTTAATACAAATCCAGTTCAAATAATACAATATCTCACATAAATAAAATACATAAAATCCCATAATTAATTTACAACTACTGCAGTGTCTAGATTATAAAAATAAGACTCAAATAAGCAGTTTACACAAAGAAGCCGAGGCGGAAGAAATCCGGCGTACATGCCTGCTACTGAGGTCTGAAGATGTTGACTCTCCTGAAAAATAGTCAACGGAGGGGAGTCAGACCTCACTGAGTGAATTACTATAATATATATACATGCATACTAAATGACAATGCATACAGTCACAATATATATCTAATATGTATATATACAGGCAAATACACACAGATACAGTAAAATCATTTTATATATTTCTATTGAAAATTACAATTTATGAAGGATCACATAGAACCCTAAGATATCGAGACCTCAAACAGTGTTAAACAACACTCTAGCCATACAGGCTCACTTATTCCAAATATATCCACTTAATCCATTTAGACAGTAGACTGGCCCCGAGACACTAAGTCAACCGAGCTCCAGCAGTCTGACTGCCAGTGTGATTGGCCCCGAGACACTTGGTCAACCGAGCTCCAACAATCACACCCAAATCACATCTTATATATCAAATAATCATAGCCAATCAATATCCATAAATAGGTTAGTAATATAGCCTAAATACTATAGGCGTACCGGTACGTACTCGATCCTAGTGCTGCCCACTAGGTAGCACGTTCTATTGATATCCTTCATTAATAATATAAAACATTCATTCACAAATAAATGATGCATGAATTTAAATGAAATATCAATATAAACCATATATATACTGGAAATATACCAAAAGTAAACCAGGTATATTTTAAGTATATATACGTCAAATAAATCCATTACAATTACAAAATAAACTAAAATATACCAAAATATACATAAAAGCATTTTAAGAATAATTTAGTTATAAAACATGCATATAGTTGAAAATATACCAAAATATACCAAAAGTAAACCTAAGTAATACTTAAATCATTCATGCATATTTTATTAAAATAAAGCATACTTTTCTAAAACATGCACCCTAAAACACATATATATAAAATAGTAACTCACCCTAGTGCGCTCCATGAGATGGATCTGACGGGCCTGGAGCACTAGCCCTCGGTCTCGACGCAACTAAACAAGCAATAACGATAGACATTAGAATAAACCTAACAGAAAATCCTAGAACTCATCTTATTAGAAAAACCGTATTATATATATATAATTGAAAATAATTCACGAAAAATAGTTTTAATTAGTTAAAAATATCAAATAATTTGTAGAAGTCATTTTTATACCTTAAATAACTATTAAAACCAATTAAATTACATTTTTAGCCAATTTAGGGTAAAATTACCAAAATACCCCTATATATATAAATATACTAAAATTACTTCAAACATTCACCAAAAATTATACAATTATCCAAAATTAATTTTCTCAACATATTTATCAATAATATCAATAATTAAACTCAATTAACCAATTAATTTCAATTTAAAACACAATTAACCCTAATTTCCCAAAATTACATAAACTTCAATAATTCAAAATAAATACATAGAAATTCATAAAAATTCCAAATAAATTCCTATAATTCATTTTAACACCTAATTTAACCATAAAACAAAATTTCATAATTTAAATAATTAATTTCCAAAAATTAGAAAATAATATTAAAATAATCAAAAATACCCAAAAATCCAAAAAATCTCCAAAAATTCCACAAAAATTCATACATGTATATTAAGCTACTAGGATCAACATTTGTGAAGGGAGTTTTCATGAATAAATCAATTCAAAGCTCAAAAAAATCAAAAATCCTAATATAACCGAATTAGAAAATTCAAAACCTAAGCAATTCTAGACCATTTAAGCTCAAACCAAAGCTAGAATTACACTCACCGGAGCTCAAGGAGAAGAAAGAGACCGGCGGTGTCGAAAACGGTGGCCGGAATCATCGTCGACGGCGAGAAGCTCAACTTGCTGCCATGGCGGATTCCGGGCATTGCAGCGGGCTTTCGGCGACCTGGTCACATCGGAGAGGAAGAGGAAGGAAGGGGAAGAAGGTTGGCGGTAGCTGGTGGCGGCGATGGGCGGTCCGACATGCTGGAATGGGAGGCGCAGTGAGGGTAGACGATCGGGAGAGAAGAAGGAGAAGGGAGGGGCTAAACGGTAATTTTCCAAATCCTTTTGTTTTAATAATCTATATGTATATATATATACTTTATACTATATAATAAAATAATAATAAAATCACACACATTAAATTTACACCACACACATATAATTTAATATTTTAAAATATAATAATAAATAAAAATAATTAAATAACAATAAATTAATAAAAATAATAAAATGTTAGGGTAATATTAATTAAACCCTAATTAAATAAATATTTACACACATAGGCTTTATTTAGTATTTTAAAAATATGTATGAGTTCATGCAAGTCCATAAATATATTTAAAATAATTAATAATAAATTATTTACGTGAAAATTTCCCCGAAAATGCAAGTCCCGGGAAAATTTTACATAAAGCACTGTAAATAATACACAATAATTAAAAATAGGTTTTAAATACATATCAACTCATGAAAATATCATAATTTATATACGAAAATTATTAACACTGCATATCTCGATGCAGTATTAAAATATTTAAAAACACGGGATATTACAGTGTGATTGGCCCCGAGACACTAGGTCAACCGAGCTCCAGCAATCACACCTCCAAACCATATCTCACACATCAAATAATCATATCCAATCAATATCCATAAATGGTTAGTAATATAGCCTAAATGCTATAAGCATACCGGTACATACTCGGTCCTAGTGCTGCCTACTAGGTAGCACGTTCTATTGATATCCTTCATTTAATAAATAAAACATACATTCATAAAAATAAATATGCATGAATTTAAATATAATAGCAACAATAAACCATATATATACTATAAATATACCAAAAATAAACCAGGTATATTTCGAGTATATATACGTCAAATAAATCCAATATAATTGTAAAATTAACTCAATATATATTTTAAATATAAATGTTTAAACAACCATGCATATAATTTACAATATACTAAAAATAAACCAAAGATAAACCAAGAATAAACTTAAATACCAATTGAGTTATTTATACATATTTAATCAAAATAAAACATACATTTCTAAATCATGCACCCTAAGCATATATATATAGAATAGTAACTCACATTTAGTGCGCTCCTCGAGATAGGTCCGACGGGCCTGGTACACTAAGCCTCGGTCTAAACATACAAAAATAACAGACATCAGAATAAACCTAACAGAAAATCCTAGAAACTCGATCTAGAATATTGGACACAGAATCAAAATTAGGGTTCGACCGGACATCACGTTTTATGAGAATTCTATCGAAAATTCGATAGAACCTCCCCTGTAAAATGGACATCTCTCTACTCAAAGAGTAGAGCTGGCCCTGCAAAGAAACACACTTTGAAAAATAAATATAGAATTACATCCACCACCCCTCGATGGGACTCCAAACTACAGTCTATCGACCAGGGTCCACAATTCACAGAACAATTAAAAAAATACCAAAAATACCCTTATATCATAGAAATACATTTTATAAGTAGAAATTACATAATTAACCCTAAAACACAGTAAAAAACGATAAAAACTCATTTTATTAGAAAAATCGTATATTATATATACAATTGAAAATAATTCATGAAAAATAGTTTTAATTAATTAAAAATACTAAATAATTTGTAGAAATCATTTTTATACCTTAAATAACTATTAAAACCAATTTAATTACATTTTTAGCCAATTTAGGGTAAAATTACCAAAATACCCCTATATATATAAATATACTAAAATTCATTCAAAAATTCACCAAAAATAATATAATTGTAAAAAATTAACTTTCTCAACATATTTATCAATAATATCAATAATTAAACTCAATTAACTAATTAATTTCAATTAAAAACACAATTAACCCTATTTTTCAAAAATTACATAAACAAATTAAATTCAAAATAAATACATAAAAATTCCAAATAAATTTTTATAATTCATTTCAACACCTATATTTATCATAAAAAACAATTTCATAATTTAATTAATTAATTTTCAAAAATTAGAAAATAATATTAAAATATTCAAAAATACCCAAAAATCAAAATAATCTCCAAAAATTCTAAAAAAATTCACACATGTAGATTAAGCTAAGGGGAACAACATTTTTTAAAGGGACTTTTCATGAATCAATCAATTCAAAGTTCAAAAAAATCAAGAACCCTAAAATGGCCGAATTACCAAAATCGAAACCTAAGCAAATCAAGACCATTTTAAGTGAAACAAAGCTTGGAATCACACTCACTGGAGCTCAAGGAGAAGAAAGAGACCGGCGGTGTCGAAAATGGTGGCCGAAAACGCCGTGAACGACGGTGAGAAAGAATTTGGCTTCTCCGGCCAAAATGAGCTTCCCGATGCCGGAAAGTGGCTCTACAGGCCGTGGAACGGCTGGAGGAAGGAGGTGGCATGCCGGGAGGCACACCGACGGTGAGAAAACGACGTGACAATGGTCGGATCAGTGATGGGAGTGATCGGGGAAGGAGGAGAAGGATGGGTGGCAATTTCGTAAATAAGTCAAACTTTATTTTTTATTTTAATATTAAATGTATATGTATATATATTGTCACGACCCAAAACAGGGGTCATGACCAGCGCTAGGGAACGGGAATTCTTTCGAATCCGGAACCCGAAGCAAGCCTAAAAATAAAATAAAACATACAATAGTAATAATAACAACACAATTAAATTAAATACTGTGTAGCGGAATAAAATCATAAATATAAAAATAATAATCCACCACGGGATTTAAATCAAATCCTCGTCTCTCATATATATAAATCTTTTAATACAGATCCAGTTCAAATTCTTAAAATACATAATTCACACAAATATAATACATAAAACCCATAATTTTATTTACAACTACTGCAGTGTCTAGATTATAAAAATAAAACTCAAGACTCAGATAAGCAGTTTACACAAAGAAGTTGGGGCGGAAGAAATCCAGCGTACAGGCCTGCTACTGAGGTCTGAAGACGATGACTCTCCTGAAAAATAGTCAACGGAGGGGAGTCAGACCTCACTGAGTGAATTACTATAATATATATACATGCATACTAAATGACAATGTATACAATCAACAGTATATATCTAATATGTATATATACAGGCAAATACACACAGATGCAGTAAAATCAGTTTATATATTTTATTAAAAATCATCGTTTATGAAGGATTAAATAGAACCCTAGAAAATCGTAACCTCAAAATAGTGTTAGACAACACTCTAGCCATACAGGCTCACTTATTCCAAAATATTCACTTATTCCATTTAGACAGTAGACTAGCCCCGAGACACTAAGTCAATCGAGCTCCAGTAGTCTGACTGTCAGTGTGATTGGCCTCGAGACACTTGGTCAACCAAGCTCCAACAATCACACCTCTAAACCATATCTCACACATCAAATAATCATATCCAATCAATATCCACAAATGGTTAGTAATATAGCCTAAATGCTATAAGCGTACCGATACGTACTCGGTCCTAGTGCTGCCCACTAGGTAGCACGTTCTATCGATATCCTTCATTAAAATATAAAACATACATTCTTAAAAGTAAATGATGCATGAATTTGAAATAAATTGCAACATAAACCATATATATACTAGAAATATACCAAAAATAAACTAGGTATATTTCGAGTATATATACGTCAAATAAATCCAATATAATTACAAAATAAACTAGAAATATATTCAAAAACATTTTGAACCTAATTTATTAGCAAAACATGCATATAATTTAAGATATACCGAAAATATATTAAAGATAAACCAAAATAAACTCAAAATAAACTTAAGTAATAATTGAATTATTTATGCATAATTAATCAAAATAAAACATAGAATTCTAAATCATGCACCCTAAACATATATATATATAATAGTAACTCACACTTAGTGCGCTCCTCGAGATGGGTCCGACGGGCCTGGTCCACTAGCGTCGGTCTCGGCGTAACTAAACAAATGATAAATAACAGACATCAAAATAAATCTAATAGAAAATCCTAGAAACTCGATCTAGAATATTAGACACAGAATCAGAATTAGGGTTTGATCGGACATCACGTTTTATGAGAATTCTACCGAAAATTCGGCAGAACCTCCCCTATAAAACGGACTTCTCTCTACTCAAAGAGTAGAGCCGGCCCTGCAAAGAAACACACTTTGAAAAATGAACATAGAAACACATCCACAACCCCTTGGTCGGACTCCAAACTATAGTCTACCGACCGGGGTCCACAATTCACAGAATAATTATAAAAATACCAAAAATACCCTTACATCATAGAAATACATTTAATAATTAGAAATTACATAATTAACCCTAAAACACATTAAAAACCGAGAAAAACTCATTTTATTAGAAAAATCATATATTATATATATAATTGAAAATAATTCACGAAAAATAGTTTTAATTAATTAAAAATACTAAATAATTTGTAGAAATCATTTTTATACCTTAAATAACTATTAAAACCAATTTAATTACATTTTTAGTTAATTTAGGGTAAAATTACCAAAATACCCCTATATATAAATATACTAAAATTCATTCAAAAATTCACCAAAAATAGTATAATTATCCAAAATTAATTTTATCAACATATTTATCAATAATTAAACTCAATTAACTAATTAATTTCAATTAAAAACACAATTAACCTAATTTTCTAAAAATTACATAAACTAATTAAATTCAAAATAAATACATAGAAATTCATAAAAATTCCAAATAAATTTCTATAATTTATTTTAACACCTATATTTATCATAAAACATAATTTCATAATTTAATTAATTAATTTTCGAAAATTAGAAAATAGTATTAAAATATTCAAAAATACCCAAAAATCAAAATAATCTCCAAAAATTCTACAAAAATTCACACATGTAGATTAAGCTAAGGGGAACAACATTTGTTAAGGTACTTTTCATGAATAACAAAGTAAAGCTCAAAAAAAATTCAAAAATCAATTATGGCCGAAATTGAAAAGTTGAGAAAAACCATACCAAATCAAGTTTTGAGCTTAAAAAAAGCTTGGAATCATCTTCTATGGAGGCTAGGGAGTTCAACGACACCGGAATGAAGGAATTTGGTGGCCAGAATAGTGAGGTGTGAAGAAAAGGTCAACTTTCGGCCAAAGTGCCGAAACTCAGCTCATCGGTGCTGGAGAAGACGACTAGGATGGCGAGGTAGCGGAGGAGGATGGCGACATGCAGGGGAGGCACTTTGACGGCCAGTGATCGGACGGCGAGGGTGAGGGTGGATGGAGGAGGGTCGGGTAGAATAAGGAAATGAAAGAGAAAAGAAAAGAAAGAAATAAATTTTTTTTTTGTATATATATATATATATATATATATATTATAATATTAATAATAGTTTAATAATTTATAATATAGTATATTAATATAATACTTAGAAAAATTATCCACCACACACATAATTCAATATTTTAAAATTTAATACTAAATAACAATAAAACTAACAAATAAATAATAAAATATTAGGGTAATTAATTAAACCCTAATTAATTAAATAAATACACATATATACGTTATTTAGTATTTTAAAATATATATGAGTTCATGCAAGTCCATAAATCTATTTAAAATAATTAATAGTAAATTATTTACGTGAAAATTTCCCCGAAAATGCAAGTACCCGGGAAAATTTTACGTAAAGCACTTAAAATATCATACAATAATTAAAATAAGTTTTAAATACATATTAACTCATAAAATCTCATAATTATATACAAAATTATTAACATTGCATATCCTGATGCAGTATTAAAATACTTAAAAACATGGGATATTACATATATATACTTTACACTATATATTAAAATAATTTAAAATCACACACATTAATTATACACCACACACATATAATTTAATATTTTAAAAATTTAATACACATAAAAATATTTAAATAATATTAAAACTAATAATAAATAATAAAATATTAGGGTAATTAATTAAAACCTAATTAAATAAATAAGTACACTTATATACGTTATTTAGTACTTCAAAAATATATATGAGTTCATGCAAGTCCGGAAATCTATTTAATATAATTAATAATAAATAATTTATGTGAAAATTTTCCCGAAAATAGTATTCTCGGAAAAATTTTACGTAAAGCACTTAAAATAATATACAATAATTAAAATAAGTTTTAAATACATATCAACTCGTAAAAATATCATAATTATATATAAAATTATTAACACTATATATCCCGATACAGTATTAAAATATTTAAAAATACGGGATATTACAAATGTGCATATAAAATAACAACTCATAGGTTTGCACTCCACGAGATTGGTCCAATGGGCCTGCTCCACTAGGCCTCGGTCTTGGCGCAACTAAAAAAATAAAATAAATACGAAAATTAGAATAAATCTAACTTAAGCGCTATAGAGACTTGATTTAAGATTCAAAACACAGAATTAATCTAATGTCACTTTTATAAGAATTCTACCGAAAATTCGGCAGAACCTCCTCTGTAAAATGGACATCTCTCTACTAAAAAGTGGAGCCGTTCCTGCAAGAAAAACACACTTCGAATCACATAATTCACATAAGCCTCGGTTGGGATCCCGAACTACACAATTCCCTAACCGAGGTCCATAATTCACCAAAAATCCAAATAATTCAATAAATATATTAAAAATCAATAAATGCAATATATACCCTCAAAATATCAAAATATAGCATATTTAACATTAAAACACTAAAAATAATTATTTTCTCAATAATTAAATAAAAATCCCGAAATAATAATATAATATTATTAAAAATCCAATTTTCCAATAATTACCCAAATAATAATAATAATTCATTTTATAAATCTGAATAACTTAATTAACCCAAATATATAACAAAAAGTTATAAAAACCCATTTTATTACCAAAATAATGTATAATATATTATTTGAAAACAATTTTCAAAAATTAGTATTAATTAGTTAAAAATAGTAAATAATTTGTAAAAATCATTTTAATTCCTTAAATAATATTAAAACCAACTAAAATATATTATTTAGCTATAATTAGCACAAATTACGTATTTACCCTATAATACAAAAATGCACATAATATAATAATATTACTCAAAAATTCTATAAAAATTATTTAAATGCATAAAAATTATTTTCTCAACATACATATTACTAATATTAACTAAAACACGTATTTAAACAATAATTTCAATAAAAACCCAACTTAAACCTAATTATCCAATATTGACATAATATAAAAATAATTACAAAAATTACATAAAAATCACAAAAATTATAATCTCAACACTAAAATTAATAAAAATTAATAATAACTCCAAATATACCAAATTTATAATTTTAATAATTAATTTACGAAAATTAATAAAATAATAATAAGATATTCAAAAATTCACAAAAATTAAATAAATTCCAAAAATTCAAAAAAATTTTTTTATAGAGGTAGATTAAGCTACTAGGATAATCTTTTGTGAAGGGAGTTTGCAAGATTCAAACAATATCATGCTAAAACAATCGAAACCCTAAAGCTCCAAAAATAAAAACTCAAGAAAAACTCACAAATGGTTGGATTAAAGCTTAAAAGGAGCTTATAATCTTCTTGGTTGGAGCTAGGGGAGTCAAATGGCACCGGAGTCACAAGCTAAGGTGGTCGGTAGAAGGAGAAACGACTAGAAAACCTCTACTGTAACTATTTCTATTTCTGCCTTCTACAGCTGCCGGCGACCGAAGAGGAGGAAGGAGAAGGTGGCAACGAGGCTGGAAGGAGGTGGTCCGGTGAGAGGCACACCGACAGTAGGGGTGAGGGTTGCAACGGAGGGAGAGAGTTTTGATAGTGTGTTTTACGTTTTTTTTTTCTTTATGTTACGCTGTGTGTTTGGTGTTTTAGTATATGGGTAGGCATGCATGTATGTGTTCATTATTGCATGCATGTGTGTGTGTGTGTGTGTGTATATATATATATATATATATATATATATTCACACATATAATAATAAAAATACACACATGCAAACTAAACTCACATAAAATAACACTTAATAATAATGATAATTCTAATAAAATAAATAATAGAATTTGATAAAAAAATAATAGAATTAATAATGCTCTAAATTAAATATTATTAAAATAGTTCTATCTGAAATAATAATTATAAATAATGTAAATTAAATGTCCAAAATAATAAGTTTCAAAATAAAATATTTACATAGAAAAATATAATTAAACATAAAATAATAAATATTAACCACAAAATAATTAAATATAACTCTTAAATTTATTAATACTGCATATCTCGTTAAATATTAAAATAAATTAATTTTAAAAAATATGGGTCATTACACTACTGTGACTGAAAACTAGAATATGGACATGATCTGGTGAAATGTCCCATCTGTCCTCATCGAAAGCACGTCAGCGACACCATATAACAGGGTCCTTGATGGACTCTACCATAAGTTTGATAGGCACTAGCTGCTGATCCTGTGCTATCATATCTCAAACTCCGACCACTATTGTTGCTAGAAGCATTTGACCCAAATCTGATCGGTTTACGAGGTCCAGCATGACCATGTCTACTACTCCTATGTACTCTCTGTTGCTGCCTCTGGCTCTGTTGTACTGAGACTCTCTGTTGACTACTGGAATTAATATGAAAGGTTAAATATGGAGTAGTCTGAAATCCTCCTGACTGAATACCTAACTGATAGTAATCAAGCATAGCGCCTTACTTGACTAGCTTCAACTCTATCTTCTTAGCCAACTCTATCACCGACTCCAAAGTAAGGCTCACAGTAGGCATCCCAGCAATTGCAGAACCCAGACCAATGACGTATATAGTGACAGCAAAATACTAGTGTAATATCCCGTGTTTTTAAATATTTTAATACTGCATCGGGATATGCAGTGTTAATAATTTTGTAAATAATTATGATATTTTTACGAGTTGATATGTATTTAAAACTTATTTTAATTATTATATATTATTTTAAGTGCTTTACGTAAAATTTTCGGGGAAATTTTCACGTAAATAATTTACTTTTAATTATTTTAAGTAGATTTACGCATTTGCATGAGCTCATATTTATTTTTTTAAAAGTACTAAATAAAATATATATGTGTATTTATTTAATTACGGTTTAATTAATTACCCTAATATTTTATTATTTATTAATTAGTTTTAATATTATTTAATTATTTTTAGGTGTATTAAATTTTTAAATATTAAATTATATGTGTGGGGTGTATATTTAATGTGTGTGATTTTATATTATTTTAATATATAGTTTAAAGTATATATATATATATATATACATTTAATATTAAATAAAAATTAAAGTTTGATTTATTTACAACATTGTCATTCTTCCTTCTCCCTCACTCCTGACCGTTCCCATCACCGTTCCACCGCTGCTACTCCCATTTTTTCACCGTCGGTGTGCCTCCCGGTGTGCCACCTCCTTTCCTAGCCTTCCCCACCTCGACTGGAATAAGCTCGGGAAGCCGAATTCTTTCTCACCGTCGTCCACGACATTTTTGGCCACCATTTTCGACACCGTTGGTCTCTTTCTTCTCCTTGAGCTCTGGTGAGTGTGATTCCAAGCTTTGTTTCACTTAAAATGGTCTTGATTTGCTTAGGTTTCGATTTTGGTAATTCGGCCATTTTAGGGTTCTTGATTTTTTTGAACTTCGAATTGATTGATTCATGAAAAATTCCTTCACAAACGTTGATCCTAGTAGTCTTCATGTGTGAATTTTTGTAGAATTTTTGGAGATTATTTTGATTTTTGGGTATTTTTGAATATTTTATTATTATTTTCTAATTTTTGAAAATTAATTAATTAAATTATGAAATTGTGTTTTATGATAATTATAGGTGTTGAAATGAATTATAGAAATTTATTTGGAATTTTTATGAATTTCTATGTATTTATTTTGAATTTATTTAGGTCTATGTAATTTTGGAAAATTAGGTTAATTGTGTTTTTAATTGAAATTAATTAGTTAATTGAGTTTAATTATTGATATTATTGATAAATATCCGGAGAAAATTAATTTTTGATAATTATACTATTTTCGGTGAATTTTTGAATGAATTTTAGTATATTTATATATATAGGGGTATTTTGGTAATTTTACACTAAATTGGCTAAAAATGTAATTAAATTGGTTTTAATAGTTATTTAAGGTATAAAAATGATTTATACAAATGATTTATTATTTTTAATTAATTAAAACTATTTTTCGTGAATTATTTTCAATTATATATATATATATACGATTTTTCAAAATAAATGAGTTTTTATTGGTTTTTAATGTGTTTTAAGGTTAATTATGTAATTTATACTTATTAAATGTATTTATGTGATATAAGGGCATTTTTGGTATTTTCATAATTGTTCTGTGATTGTGGACCCCCGATCGATAGACTGTAGTTTGGAGTCCGACCGAAGGGTTGTGGATGTGTTTCTGTGTCTATTTTTCAAAGTGCGTTTCTTTACAGGGCCAGCTCTACTCTTTGAGTAGAGAGATGTCCATTTTACAGGGGAGGTTCTGCCAAATTTTTGGTAGAATTCTCGTAAAATGTGATGTCCGGTCGAACCCTAATTCTGATTCTGTATCTAATATTCTAGATCGAGTTTCTAGGATTTTCTGTTAGGTTTATTCTGATGTCTGTTGTTTATTGTTTGTTTAGTTGTGCCGAGACCGAGGCCTAGTGGACCAGGCCTGTCGGACCCATCTCGAGGAACGCACTAAGTGTGAGTTACTATTCTATATATATATATATATATGCTTTAGGGTGCATAATTTAGAAATGTATGTTTTATTTTGATTAAATATGCATAAATAACTCAATTAGTATTTAAGTTTATTTTTAGTTTATTCTTGGTATATCTTAAATTATATGCATGCTTTATTAAACATTTATATTTAAAATGTTTGAAATATATATTTAGTATATTTTATGATTATATTGGATTTATTTGACGTATATATACTCGAAATATACCTGGTTTACTTTTGGTATATTTCTAGTATATATATGGTTTATGTTGCTATTTTATTTAAGTTCATGCATCATTTATTTTTATGAATGTATGTTTTATGTTTTAATGAAGGATATCAATAGAACGTGCTACCTAGTGGGCAGCATTAAGACCGAGTACGTACCGGTACGCTTATAGCATTTAGGCTATATTACTAACCAGTTTGAGGATATTAATTGGATTTGATTTATCTGATGTGTGATGTGATTTGGGAGTGTGATTGTTGGAGCTCGGTTGACCAAGTGTCTCGGGGCCAGTCTATTGTCTAAACGGAATAAGAGAATATTTTGGAATAAGTGAGCCTGTGTGGCTAGAGTGTTGTCTAACACTGTTTTGAGGTTATTATTTTCTAGGGTTCTATTTGATCCTTCATAACCAGTGGTTTTCAGACAAAATATATAAAAATGATTTTATTGCATCTGTGTGTATTTGCCTGTATATATATTTATATATGTACTATTGACTGTTTGCATTATCATTTAGTATGCATATATATATATATTATGGTAATTCACTCAGTAAGGTCTGACTCCCTGTCACGACCCAAAACAGGGGTCATGACCGACGCTAGGGAACGGGAATTCTTTCGAATCCGAAACCCGTAGCAAGCCTAAAAATAAAATAAACATGCAATAATAACAATAACAATATTAAATTTGCAGCGGAAATAAAAAATCATAAATATTACAATATCATTTTCCCCAACTGGATTTAAATCAAATCTCATCTCATATATATATAAATCTTTTAATACAAATCCAATTTCAAATATAATACAATATCTCACATAAATAAAATACATAAAATCCCACAAAATTAATTTATAACTACTGCAGTGTCTAGACTATAAAAATAAGACTCAAGTAAGCAGTTTACACAAAGAAGCTGGGGCGGAAGAAATCCGGCGTATCGGCCTGCTACTGAGGTCTGAAGATGTTGACTCTCCTGAAAAATAGTCAACGGAGGGGAGTCAGACCTCACTGAGTGAATTACTATAATATATATACATACACACTAAATGACAATGCATGCAATCAACAATATATATATATCTAATATATATACAGGCAAATACACACAGATGCAAGGAAATCATTTTATATATATTTTTATTGAAAATCATCTTTTATGAAGGATCAAATAGAACCCTATGATATCGCAACCTCAGAAATAGTGTTAGACAACACTCTAGCCACATAGGCTCACTTATTCCAAAATATATCCACTTAATCCATTTGGACAGTAGACTGGTCCCGAGACACTAAGTCAACCGAGCTCCAGCAGTCTGACTGCCAGTGTGATTGGCCCCGAGACACTTGGTCAACCGAGCTCCAGCAATCACACCCAAATCACATCACACATATCAATAATCATGATCAATCAATATCCACAAATGGTTAGTAATATAGCCTAAATACTATAGGCGTACCGGTACGTACTCGGTCCTAGTGCTGCCCACTAGGTAGCACGTTCTATCGATATCCTTCATTAATAAATATAAAACATTCATTCACAAAAATAAATGATGCATGAAGTTCAATAAAATATCAACATAAATCATATATATACTAGAAATATACCAAAAATAAACCAGGTATATTTCGAGTATATATACGTCAAATGAATCCAATTAAATCATAAATTAAGCTAGAATATATTTAAAAACATTTTAAATATAATTTATTAACAAAACATGCATATAATTTAATATATACCAAAAATATACTTAAATACAAATCACATTATTTATGCATTTTAATCAAAATAAAACATATATTTCTAAATCATGCACCCTAAGCATATATATATAGTATAGTAACTCACCTAGTGCGCTGCACGGGACGGGTCCGACGAGCTTGGTCCACTAGCCCTCGGTCTCGGCGCAACTAAACAAATAATAAATAACCGAAATTAGAATAAACCTAATAGAAAATCCTAGAATTCGATCTAGAGTATTAAACACATAATCGGAATTAGGGTTTGACCGGATATCACGTTTTACGAGAATTCTACCTAAAATTCGGCAGAACCTCCCCTGTAAAATGGACATCTCTCTACTCAAAAGAGTAGAGCCGACCCTGTAAGGAAATACACTTCAAAAAGCAAGCTCAACACTCAACCACAACCCCTCGGTCGGACTCCAGACTACAATCTACCGATCGGGGTCCACAAACACAGAACAATTCTGAAAATACCAAAAATACCCTTATATCATAGAAATTCATTTTATACGTAGAAATTACATAATTAACCTTAAAACACTGTAAAAACCGATAAAAACTCATTTTATTAGAAAAATCGTATATTATATATATAATTGAAAATAATTTATGAAAAATAGTTTTAATTAGTTAAAAATACTAAATAATCTGTAGAAATCATTTTTATACCTTAAATAACTATTAAAACCAATTAAATTACATTTTTAGCCAATTTAGGGTAAAATTACCATAATACCCCTATATATATAAATATACTAAAATTACTTCAAAAATTCACCAAAAATTATAAAATTATCCAAAATTAATTTTCTCAACATATTTATCAATAATATCAATAATTAAACTCAATTAACCAATTAATTTTAATTAAAAACACATTTAACCCTAATTTCCCAAAATTACATAAACTTCAATAATTCAAAATAAATATTTAGAAATTCATAAAAATTCAAAATAAATTCCTATAATTCATTTAAACACCTAATTTAACCATAAAACACAATTTCATAATTTAAATAATTAATTTCCAAAAATTAGAAAATAATATTAAAATATTCAAAAATACCCAAAAATCCAAAAAATCTCCAAAAATTACAAAAAAATTCATACATGTATATTAAGCTACTAGGATCAACATTTGTGAAGGGATTTTTCATGAATCAATCAATTAGAAGCTCAAAAAAATCAAAAACCCTAATGTGACCGAATTGAAAAATTTGAAACCTAAGCAATTCTAGACCATTTAAGCTCAAAAAAAAGCTAGAATCACACTCAACGGAGCTCAAGGAGAAGAAAGAGACCGGCGGCGTCAAAAATGGTGGCCGGAATCATCGTGATCGATGGTGAAGAGAAGTTCGGCTTCTCCGGCCAAAACCGACTTCCAGACGCCGAAAACGGCTGTTGCAGGTGGCGAGGAAGGCTGGGGAAGGAGGTGGCACACCGGACGGCATACCAATGGCAAGGGAACGAGACGGCAGCGACCGGAACGGCGATGGGAGCAAATCGGGGAAGAAGGAGGTGCTCGGGGGCAAAATGGTAATTTTTCAAAAGTTGTGTTTTTTGATATATTATATGTATATATATATATATATACTTTATACTATATATTAAAATAATATTAATTTACACACATTAAATATACACCACACACATATAATTTAACATTTTAATAATTTATACTAAATAAAATAATTAAATAACAATAAAACTAATAAATAATTAATAAAATATTAGGGTAATATTAAACCCTAATTAAATAAATAATTACATGTATACACGGTGTTTAATATTTTAAAATATGTATGAGTTCATGTAAGTCCGAAAATATATTTAATATAATTAATAATAAATTATTTACGTGAAAATTTCCCCGAAAATGCAAGTCCCGGGAAAATTTTACGTAAATCACTGTAAATAATACACAATAATTAAAATAGGTTTTAAATACATATCAACTCGTAAAAATATCATAATATATATATATACAAAAATTATTAACACTGCATATCCTAGTACAGTGTTAAAATACTTAAAAACACGGGATATTACACTCCCCTCCGTTGACTATTTTTCAGGAGAGTCATCGTCTTCAGACCTCAGTAGCAGGCCTGTACGCCGGATTTCTTCCGCCCCGGCTTCTTTATTTAAACTGCTAACATAAGTTTTATTTTTATAATCTAGACACTGCAGTAGTTGTAAATAAATTAAGGGTTTTATGTATTATATTTGTGTGAGTTATGTATTTTAAGAATTTGAACTGGATTTGTATATATGAGATGAGAATTTGATTTAATTTCGTTAGACGGAAATATTATTTTGACATTTATGATTTTATTCCACTGCATAGTATTTTATTTAAATGTGTTGTTATTATTACTATTGCGTGTTTTATTTTATTTTAGGCTTGCTACGGGTTCTGGATTCGAAAGAATTCCCGTTCCCTAGCGCTGGTCATGGCCCCTATTTTAGGTCGTGAC
>CANTUR010001942.1:0-89587 GCA_947683625.1 Mallotus nudiflorus
AACATTTGTCCACAACTGTTCACGTTTTACGTTCAAACGTGTGCATATATATGTGCACAAATTTTGCATTCCGTAAAATCAATATGAATTATGAGTTTTAACAGCTGGAATAGGATTTTGGGATGATAAATATTCAATTTGAGCACTGGATAACATGTTTAGAACTATTTGTGCACAAATTTGCACGAGTTCACGTTTTGCGTTCAAACATGCGCAAATGTGCACAAACTATGCAATCCATTAAATCAATTTGAATTCCAAGTTTTTAACTCTGGAATATGAATTTGGGATGTTAAATATTCAATTGGAACATTGGATAACATGGTTAAAACCATTTGTCCGCAAATTTGCACGAGTTCACGTTTTGCGTTCAAACATGCGCAGATGCGCACAAATGATGGACTCCGTTAAATCAATTTTGAATTATGCGTTTTTAAAGCTGCAACATGCATTTGGGATGTTAAATATTCAATTGGAAACATTGGATACAAGTTTCAAACATTTGGGCACAAATTTTCACGTCTTGCGTTCAAACATGCGCAAATGTGCACAAATTTTGCATTCGGTAAAATCAATATGAATTATGAGTTTTAAAAGCTGGAATAGGAATTTGGGAAGATAAATATTCAATTTGGGCATTGGATAAATTGTTTAGAACCATTTGTGCACGAGTTCGCGTTTTGCGTTCAAACATGCGCATAAATGTGCACAAATTATGCAATCCGTTAAATCAATTTGAATTCGAAGTTTTTAACCCTGGAATACGAATTTGGGATGTTAAATATTCAACTGGAACATTGGATAACATGTCTAAAACCATTTGTGCACAAATTTGCACGAGTTCACGTTTTGCGTTCAAACATGCGCAAAATGTGCACAAATTACGCACCCCGTTAAATCAATTCGAATCATGAGTTTTTAATGTTGTAGTATGCATTTGGGATGTTAATTATTCAATTGGAACATTGGATATCAGGTTTCAAACATTTGTGCACAAATGTTCACGTTTTGCGTTCAAACGTGTGCATATGTGCACAAATTTTGCATTCCGTAAAATCAATATGAATTATGAGTTTTAACGGCTAGAATAGGAATTTGGGATGATAAATATTCAATTTGAGCACTGGATAACATGTTTAGAACTATTTGTGCACAAATTTGCATGAGTTCACGTTTTGCGTTCAAACATGCGCAAATGTGCACAAACTATGCAATCCGTTAAATCAATTTGAATTCGAAGTTTTTAACTCTGGAATATGAATTTGGGATGTTAAATATTCAATTGGAACATTGGATAACATGGTTAAAACCATTTGTCTGCAAATTTGCATGAGTTCACGTTTTGCGTTCAAACATGCGCAGATGTGCACAAATGATGGTGATGGGAATTGTAGGTTTCATCAATTAACTCCCCAATAGCAAGAATACTATGATAAGTTGAATTGAAAGAAAACTAGAAATTACCAATTTAATCCACAAATTCGGATCGTTCAAAGATTGAAGTAAGAAGATAGATGCTACTTAACCCCTTTACCATCAAGGATAAAGATACTAAGATAGACTTTGAATTTCCTCTTATGCCACAAACAAGAAAGTTTGATAAATAACAAGAAAACAAAGATTTAGATTTTGACACCACAAGCTAGAATAAAGCTTGATAAGTCACAAAGTTTATGCAAGAAATTAAAGACAAAATTCCTCACAATAAAACTCAAACAAAGTTATAATTCATATATCAAATTCATTCATCCTACAAAAGAAAGAAAAGGACTTGTTTATATAGAGTACAAGTCCATGCTCACACTACTAAAATAGACTCACACACATAGGATTACTTTTACTCTTAAATGGCCTTAATAACCATTACCCACATTAATAGCCATTACTTGGTATTGATTACCCCATTAACTTTAGTAACCACTACCCATAATAATAGCCATTACTTGGTATTAATTACCCTATTAACTTGTATATGGTGGCTACATGTAACCCTAATTGTTATTAACACAAAAACAAGGTAAATATTATTCCTTGGGCCTCCATGGATGCCTTATTGGGCTGAAATTTGTGGGCTTTCCAAATGTCCTTAATTAAACCCAATATGGCTTCTTGAAGCTTCTTGGATTTGGACCTTGTGATTGGGCCTTCTTGTACTATTAATGGATCTTGGATCTCTTTAGGCTTTGAACTTGGATTCACATCAGATGTACTCCATTAAATCAATTTTGAATTATGCGTTTTTAAAGCTGCAACATGCATTTGGGATGTTAAATATTCAATTGGAAACATTGGATACAAGTTTCAAACATTTGGGCACAAATTTTCACGTCTTGCGTTCAAACATGCGCAAATGTGCACAGATTTTGCATTCGGTAAAATCAATATGAATTATGAGTTTTAAAAGCTGGAATAGGAATTTGGGAAGATAAATATTCAATTTGGGCATTGGATAAATTGTTTAGAACCATTTGTGCGCGAGTTCACGTTTTGCGTTCAAACATGCGCATAAATGTGCACAAATTATGCAATCCGTTAAATCAATTTGAATTCGAAGTTTTTAACCCTGGAATATGAATTTGGGATGTTAAATATTCAACTGGAACATTGGATAACATGTCTGAAACCATTTGTGCATAAATTTGCACGAGTTCACGTTTTGCGTTCAAACATGCGCAAAATGTGCACAAATTACGCACCCTGTTAAATCAATTCGAATCATGAGTTTTTAATGCTGTAGTATGCATTTGGGATGTTAATTATTCAATTGGAACATTGGATATCAGGTTTCAAACATTTGTGCACAAATGTTCACGTTTTGCGTTCAAACGTGTGCATATGTGCACAAATTTTGCATTCCGTAAAATCAATATGAATTATGAGTTTTAATGGCTGGAATAGGAATTTGGGATGATAAATATTCAATTTGAGCACTGGATAACATGTTTAGAACTATTTGTGCACAAATTTGCACGAGTTCACGTTTTGCGTTCAAACATGCGCAAATGTGAACAAACTATGCAATCCGTTAAATCAATTTGAATTCGAAGTTTTTAACTCTGGAATATGAACTTGGGATGTTAAATATTCAATTGCAACATTGGATAACATGGTTAAAACCATTTGTCCGCAAATTTGCACGAGTTCACGTTTTGCGTTCAAACATGCGCAGATGCGCACAAATGATGGACTCCGTTAAATCAATTTTGAACTATGCGTTTTTAAAGCTGCAACATGCATTTGGGATGTTAAATATTCAATTGGAAACATTGGATACAAGTTTCAAACATTTGGGCATAAATTTTCACGAGTTCACGTCTTGCGTTCAAACATGCGCAAATGTGCACAGATTTTGCATTCGGTAAAATCAATATGAATTATGAGTTTTAAAAGCTGGAATAGGAATTTGGGAAGATAAATATTCAATTTGGGCATTGGATAAATTGTTTAGACCCATTTGTGCGCGAGTTCGCGTTTTGCGTTCAAACATGCGCATAAATGTGCACAAATTATGCAATCCGTTAAATCAATTTGAATTCGAAGTTTTTAACCCTGGAATATGAATTTGGGATGTTAAATATTCAACTGGAACATTGGATAACATGTCTTAAACCATTTGTGCACAAATTTGCACGAGTTCACGTTTTGCGTTCAAACGTGCGCAAAATGTGCACAAATTACGCACCCCGTTAAATCAATTCGAATCATGAGTTTTTAATGCTGTAGTATGCATTTGGGATGTTAATTATTCAATTGGAACATTGGATATCAGGTTTCAAACATTTGTGCACAAATGTTCACGTTTTGCATTCAAACGTGTGCATATGTGCACAAATTTTGCATTCCGTAAAATCAATATGAATTATGAGTTTTAATGGCTGGAATTGGAATTTGGGATGATAAATATTCAATTTGAGCACTGGATAACATGTTTAGAACTATTTGTGCACAAATTTGCACGAGTTCACGTTTTGCGTTCAAACATGCGCAAATGTGCACAAACTATGCAATCCGTTACATCAATTTGAATTCGAAAGTTTTTAACTCTGGAATACGAACTTGGGATGTTAAATATTCAATTGGAACATTGGATAACATGGTTAAAACCATTTGTCCGCAAATTTGCACGAGTTCACGTTTTGCGTTCAAACATGCGCAGATGCGCACAAATGATGGACTCCGTTAAATCAATTTTGAATTATGCGTTTTTAAAGCTGCAACATGCATTTGGGATGTTAAATATTCAATTGGAAACATTGGATACAAGTTTCAAACATTTGGTGATGTGAATCCAAGTTCAAAGCCTAAAGAGATCCAAGATCCATTAATAGTACAAGAAGGCCCAATCACAAGGTCCAAATCCAAGAAGCTTCAAGAAGCCATATTGGGTTTAATTAAGGACATTTGGAAAGCCCAAGAATTTCAGCTCAATAAGGCATCCATGGAGGCCCAAGGAATAATATTTAACTTATTTTTGTGTTAATAACAATTAGGGTTACATGTAGCCACCATATACAAGTTAATAGGGTAATTAATACCAAGTAATGGCTATTATTATGGGTAGTGGTTATTAAAGTTAATGGTGTAATCAATACCATGTAATGGCTATTAATGTGGGTAATTGATGTGAATCCAAGTTCAAAGCCTAAAGAGATCCAAGATCCATTAATAGTACAAGAAGGCCCAATCACAAGGTCCAAATCCAAGAAGCTTCAAGAAGCCATATTGGGTTTAATTAAGGACATTTGGAAAGCCCACGAATTTCAGCCCAATAAGGCATCCATGGAGGCCCAAGGAATAATATTTAACTTGTTTTTGTGTTAATAATAATTAGGGTTACATGTAGCCACCATATACAAGTTAATAGGGTAATTAATACCAAGTAATGGCTATTATTATGGGTAGTGGTTACTAAAGTTAATGGGGTAATCAATACCAAGTAATGGCTATTAATGTGGGTAATGGTTATTAAGGCCATTTAAGAGTAAAAGTAATCCTATGTGTGTGAGTCTATTTTAGTAGTGTGAGCATGGACTTGTACTCTATATAAACAAGTCCTTTTCTTTCTTTTGTAGCATGAATGAATTTGATATATGAATTATAACTTTGTTTGAGTTTTATTGTGAGGAATTTTGTCTTTAATTTCTTGCATAAACTTTGTGACTTATCAAGCTTTATTCCAGCTTGTGGTGTCAAAATCTAAATCTTTGTTTTCTTGTTATTTATCAAACATTCTTGTTTGTGGCATAAGAAGAAATTCAAAGTCTATCTTAGTATCTTTATCCTTGTTGGTAAAGGGGTTAAGTAGCATCTATCTTCTTACTTCAATCTTTGAACGATCCGAATTTGTGGATTAAATTGGTAATTTCTAGTTTTCTTTCAATTCAACTTATTATAGTATTCTTGCTATTGGGGAGTTAATTGATGAAACCTACAATTCCCATCAGTAATGGTTATTAAGGCCATTTAAGAGTAAAAGTAATCCTATGTGTGTGAGTCTATTTTAGTAGTGTGAGCATGGACTTGTACTCTATATAAACAAGTCTTTTTCTTTCTTTTGTAGGATGAATGAATTTGATATATGAAATATCACTTTGTTTGAGTTTTATTGTGAGGAATTTTGTCTTTAATTTCTTGCATAAACTTTGTGACTTATCAAGCTTTATTCTAGCTTGTGGTGTCAAAATCTAAATCTTTGTTTTCTTTTTATTTATCAAATTTTCTTGTTTGTGGCATAAGAGGAAATTCAAAGTCTATCTTAGTATCTTTATCCTTGTTGGTAAAGGGGTTAAGTAGCATCTATCTTCTTACTTCAATCTTTGAACGATCCAAATTTGTGGATTAAATTGGTAATTTCTGGTTTTCTTCTAATTCAACTTATCATAGTATTCTTGCTATTGGGGAGTTAATTGATGAAACCTACAATTCCCATCATAAGTGGTATCAGAGCATTGGCTCAAGATTGAGGTTTGCGTATCCAAAACTATCTTTTAGTTCTCTATATATTGTGTTCATCTTATATTTTGCACCTTTCTTGCTATCTATTATTCTTGTTATTTTTTTTATCTTTATTCTTCTTATCTCAAGATTTTGTTTGCAGATATCAAAAAAAAAAAAAAAAAATTCGTCCAAAAAAAAAAAAAGTATATGTTATCTTTGATATTCCTATGTTAGATCTCAGTTTACATGAAAAAAAAAAATTGACTCTTCATATTCCATTGAGATCTATCTTTATAATTCTGTCTCTTTGTGTTCTTGATAATCTATCTTTGTTTTTTTTCATTTCTATTAGCCTATTTGTTACAAATTGTTCTTTTCTTTAAGCCTACCTTATTATTTTCTTGTTAGCCTACCTTATTTTTTATCATTGATTACTACATTCTTGAATTTTGTTTGATTGAGAAACTTAGTTAATCTAAGAAATCAAAAGGCAAATTTGAGAGGTAAAAGGCAAGAGTGTGAGATCATTAGAGAAAAAAGCCAAAATTGAGTGTAAACACGAGTGGTATACATCAATTTTGAGTGAAACACGTGAGGGAGTGTTGTGAGAATTGTTTTTTTTTCTATTTTCTTTTGTTAAAATTTTAGGTTTTACAATCATGTCAAAAGACACAAGTTCTTCTTCTACAAATGATCATGTGATTCAAGCTATGCAACAACAATTTGAAAGAATGTTTAACATGATGGCGGGAGTCAATGAGAAATTGGAGAGGCATGATGGCATCCTTAACCAATTACAAGGAGAGCCTAAAGAAAGGAGACGTCCACCAATTGACCAAGAGGACTATGAAGGAGAGGATGAATTGGATGATGATCAAGTCACCTTGGTGGGACAACAAATCAATCCTAGGAGACAAGCTAGGAGAGGACGTCCTAAAGATGATGTTGATCGCAACCTTGGAAGCATCAAAATGAAGATTCCTTCATTCCAAGGAAGAAATGATCCAGATGTGTACCTTGAATGGGAGAGGAAAGTGGAACTCATCTTCGAATGTCACAATTATTCGGAGGAGAAAAAGGTAAAACTCACCGCTGTTGAGTTTAGTGATTATGCAATTGTTTGGTGGGATCAATTTTGCAAGGAAAGACGTAGATATGAAGAAAGACTCGTGGAGTCTTGGAGGGAAATGAAGCAAATCATGAGAAAGAGGTTTGTTCCAAGCCACTACTATAGAGAGCTTCATCAAAGATTACAAACTCTAATTCAAGGATCCATGAGTGTGGAGGAGTATCACAAAGAAATGGAGAAGGCTATGATTAGAGCAAATGTGGTAGAAGATCGTGAAGCTACCATGGCAAGGTTTTTGAGAGGGCTAAACAAAAACATTGCTGATGTTGTTGATTTGCAACATTATGTGGAGATTAAAGATATGGTGAATTTGGCCATGAAAGTGGAAAGGCAATTGAAAGGAAAGAGGTATGATTCTAAACCAAATGTGGGTTCTTCTTCTTCTTGGAAAACTTCTTGGGGGAAAAAGGATGATAAACCTTTTAATAAGTCAAAAGTGGAAGAAAATAAACCTAAAATTGACTTGGCTAATAAGGGAAAGGGTGAGAATCAACCAACCCAAACTAGGGGAATAAAATGTTTTAATTGTTTGGGTCATGGACACATTGCTAGGGAATGTCCAAATAAGAAAGCTATGATTCTAAGGGATGGTGATATTGAATCGGAGAGTGAGGGGGATAGTGATGATGATATGCCTTCTTTAGAAGATTGTAGTGATGTTGAATGTGCTAAGGGAGATAATCTTGTTGTTCAAAGAACATTGAGTTTGCAAAATAAACATGATGTCCATAGGGAGCAAAGGGAAAATTTGTTTCATACTCATTGTTTGATTTCTAACAAGTTGTGCAACATGATTGTGGATAGTGGAAGTTGTACTAATGTAGCAAGCACTTTGCTAGTCGAGAAATTGAAGTTGCCTACTACCAAGCACCCAAGACCATACAAGTTGCAATGGCTTAATGAAAGTGGAGTTGTAAAGGTAAATAAGCAAGTTCTAATTTCTTTTCAAATTGGTAGATATAAGGATGAGGTGTTGTGTGATGTGTTACCAATGTTGGCCGGACATATGTTGTTGGGGAGACCTTGGCAATATGATAGAAGGGCTAATCATGATGGATTCAAAAATATGTATACTTTGACTATGGATGGAAAAAGGTTTAACCTTGGACCATTAACCCCAAAACAGATTTTTGAAGACCAAATGCGCATCAAGCAACAATATGAAGAAATGGGTTCTTCATTGGGAAATTCTTTGGGAAGGGAAACCTTTGAGAGTAAAGAAAAAGGTGAGATGAGTGAACCTAAAAATTCCAATTCTCTTGACCAAAATGGGAAACACATGGTGAGAGAAAACAAGGAAGGTTCAAATGAAAGAAAAATGAGTGTTTATGCAAAAATGAGTGATGTGAAGGAAGCTATGCTTTTGAGGCAACACATGCTTGTACTTATGTACAAGGAGATTTTGCATATTTCTAACGAAATAACCAATGGTTTGCCTAGTGTTGTTGTTGATCTTTTGCAGGTTTATGAAGATTTATTCCCAGAAGAAATTCCAAATGGTTTGCCACCTAAAAGAGGCATTGAGCACCAAATTGATTTCATACCTGGAGCAAGCATTCCAAATAGACCAGCATATAGATGTAATCCGGAGGAGACCAAGGAAATCCAAAAGCAAGTGAGTGAGCTTATGGAGAAGGGTTATGTTCGTGAAAGCATGAGTCCATGTGCCGTACCCGTCTTGTTAGTGCCTAAGAAAGATGGAACTTGGAGGATGTGTGTTGATTGTCGTGCCATCAACAAAATCACGGTGAAGTATAGACATCCCATTCCTAGGCTAGATGACATGTTGAATGAATTGCATGGTTCATATTTGTTTTCAAAAATTGATTTGAAATCTGGTTATCATCAAATTAGAATGAGAGAAAGTGATGAATGGAAAACAGCTTTTAAAACTAAACATGGTTTATATGAGTGGTTAGTAATGCCTTTTGGTTTAACTAATGCACCAAGCACTTTCATGAGATTGATGAATCATGTTTTAAGAGCATTCATAGGCAAATTTGTTGTTGTCTATTTTGATGATATCTTGGTTTATAGCAAAAATTTAGATGAGCATGTACAACATTTGACTTGTGTTTTTGATGTGCTTAGAGAAGAAAAGTTGTATGCTAATCTAAAGAAATGCTGTTTTTGCACTAGTGAAATTACTTTTCTTGGATATATTGTCAATAACAAGGGCATTCATGTTGATCAAGAAAAGGTAAAAGTAATTAGAGAATGGCCAACACCCACAAGTGTAAGTGATGCAAGAAGCTTTCATGGTTTAGCTAGCTTTTATAGAAGGTTCATTAAAAAATTTTCTACCATAGCTGCACCTTTAACTGAATGCATCAAAAAGAATGTTGGTTTTAAGTGGGGAATTGAACAAGATGAGGCTTTTAACTTGCTAAAAGACAAATTAAGTTCTGCACCCTTGTTATCTTTGCCAAATTTTACTAAACCTTTTGAGATTGAGTGCGATGGAAGTGGCATAGGTATTGGAGGAGTTTTGATGCAAGAAGGCAAGCCCATAGCATTCTTTAGCGAAAAGCTAAGTGGAGCAAGTCTAAACTACCCTACATATGACAAGGAGTTCTATGCATTGGTGAGAGTTCTAAGGACATGGCAGCATTACCTTGGTTACAAAGAATTCATAATTCACACTAACCATGAGTCCTTGAAGTATCTCAAAGGACAAGGAAAGCTCAACAAGAGACATGCAAAATGGGTGGAATTCATTGAATCTTTTCCGTACATCATTAAGTACAAGCAAGGGAAAGAAAATGTGGTGGCCGATGCATTATCAAGAAGGTATGCCTTGATCTCTAAACTTGATGCAAAATTATTAGGATTTGAATACATCAAAGATCTTTATTCTAATGATCCTGATTTTTCTAATGTTTATGGGGCATGTGAGAAAGGGGGTTTTGATAAGTTCTACAAGTTTGATGGTTTTCTTTTTAGGGAAAACAAATTGTGTGTGCCACAAAGTTCTTTAAGAGAGTTACTTGTGAGAGAGGCACATAGCGGAGGTTTAATGGGGCATTTTGGGATTAAGAAAACTTTGGATGTGTTGGGTGACCATTTCTTTTGGCCACACATAAAAAGGGATGTTAAGAGAATTTGTGAGAAATGCATTACTTGCAAACAAGCCAAATCCAAAGCAATGCCTCATGGTTTGTATACACCTCTTACCATACCAAATGAACCTTGGGTAGACATTTCTATGGATTTTGTTTTAGGATTACCTAGGTCCAAGGGAGGGAGAGATTCCATTTTTGTTGTTATGGACAGGTTTAGCAAAATGGCACATTTCATTCCATGTCACAAGACGGATGATGCAACCCATATTGCCAACCTATTCTTCAAGGAGATTGTTAGGCTACATGGAGTGCCAAGGACCATTGTGAGTGATAGGGATGTCAAATTCCTAAGTCACTTTTGGAAGACTCTTTGGGGAAAGATGGGGACAAAGCTTTTGTATTCTACAACTTGTCATCCACAAACGGATGGACAAACGGAGGTGGTCAATAGGACACTTTCAACACTTTTGAGGGCTGTCATCCAAAGAAATCTGAAGAATTGGGAAGAATGTTTGCCACATGTGGAATTTGCTTACAATAGGAGTGTGCATGGTTCAACAAATTGCTCACCATTTGAAGTTGTGTATGGATTCAACCCAATGACTCCATTAGATTTGCTACCATTGCCATTGGACAAAGCTAATCTAGAGGGGAAACAAAAAGCTGAGTTCATCAAGACTTTGCATGAGAGGGTGCGTGCAAACATTGAGAAGAAGACACTCCAATATGAAAAGCAACACAACAAGGGGAGGAAGCAAGTCATTTTTGAGCCCGGAGATTGGGTGTGGGTACACTTGAGGAAGGAAAGATTTCCTAACCAAAGGAAATCAAAGCTTATGCCAAGAGGAGATGGTCCTTTTAAAGTGCTTCAACGCATCAACAACAATGCCTACAAGCTAGAACTTCCAAGTGAGTATGGCAATGTTAGTGCTACTTTTAATGTTAGTGACTTGTCTTTGTTTGATTTAGGTGATAAAGATGATGGAGCTGATTTGAGAACAAATCCTTTTGAAGAAAGGGGGAATGATGTGAATCCAAGTTCAAAGCCTAAAGAGATCCAAGATCCATTAATAGTACAAGAAGGCCCAATCACAAGGTCCAAATCCAAGAAGCTTCAAGAAGCCATATTGGGTTTAATTAAGGACATTTGGAAAGCCCAAGAATTTCAGCCCAATAAGGCATCCATGGAGGCCCAAGGAATAATATTTAACTTATTTTTGTGTTAATAACAATTAGGGTTACATGTAGCCACCATATACAAGTTAATAGGGTAATTAATACCAAGTAATGGCTATTATTATGGGTAGTGGTTATTAAAGTTAATGGTGTAATCAATACCAAGTAATGGCTATTAATGTGGGTAATGGTTATTAAGGCCATTTAAGAGTAAAAGTAATCCTATGTGTGTGAGTCTATTTTAGTAGTGTGAGCATGGACTTGTACTCTATATAAACAAGTCTTTTTCTTTCTTTTGTTGGATGAATGAATTTGATATATGAAATATAACTTTGTTTGAGTTTTATTGTGAGGAATTTTGTCTTTAATTTCTTGCATAAACTTTGTGACTTATCAAGCTTTATTCTAGCTTGTGGTGTCAAAATCTAAATCTTTGTTTTCTTTTTATTTATCAAATTTTCTTGTTTGTGGCATAAGAGGAAATTCAAAGTCTATCTTAGTATCTTTATCCTTGTTGGTAAAGGGGTTAAGTAGCATCTATCTTCTTACTTCAATCTTTGAACGATCCAAATTTGTGGATTAAATTGGTAATTTCTGGTTTTCTTCTAATTCAACTTATCATAGTATTCTTGCTATTGGGGAGTTAATTGATGAAACCTACAATTCCCATCATTTGGGCACAAATTTTCACGAGTTCACGTCTTGCGTTCAAACATGCGCAAATGTGCATAGATTTTGCATTTGGTAAAATCAATATGAATTATGAGTTTTAAAAGCTGGAATAGGAATTTGGGAAGATAAATATTCAATTTGGGCATTGGATAAATTGTTTAGAACCATTTGTGCGCGAGTTCGCGTTTTGCGTTCAAACATGCGCATAAATGTGCACAAATTATGCAATCCGTTAAATCAATTTGAATTCGAAGTTTTTAACCCTGGAATACGAATTTGGGATGTTAAATATTCAACTGGAACATTGGATAACATGTCTAAAACCATTTGTGCACAAATTTGCACGAGTTCACGTTTTGCGTTCAAACATGCGCAAAATGTGCACAAATTACGCACCCCGTTAAATCAATTCGAATCATGAGTTTTTAATGCTGTAGTATGCATTTGGGATGTTAATTATTCAACTGGAACATTGGATATCAGGTTTCAAACATTTGTGCACAAATGTTCACGTTTTGCGTTCAAACGTGTGCATATGTGCACAAATTTTGCATTCCGTAAAATCAATATGAATTATGAGTTTTAACGGCTGGAATAGGAATTTGGGATGATAAATATTCAATTTGAGCACTGGATAACATGTTTAGAACTATTTGTGCACAAATTTGCACGAGTTCACGTTTTGCGTTCAAACATGCGCAAATGTGCACAAACTATGCAATCTGTTAAATCAATTTGAATTCAAAGTTTTTAACTCTGGAATATGAACTTGGGATGTTAAATATTCAATTGGAACATTGGATAACATGGTTAAAACCATTTGTCCGTAAATTTGCATGAGTTCACGTTTTGCGTTCAAACATGCGCAGATGCACACAAATGATGGACTCCGTTAAATCAATTTTGAACTATGCGTTTTTAAAGCTGCAACATGCATTTGGGATGTTAAATATTCAATTGGAAACATTGGATACAAGTTTCAAACATTTGGGCACAAATTTTCACGAGTTCACGTCATGCGTTCAAACATGCGCAAATGTGCACAGATTTTGCATTCGGTAAAATCAATATGAATTATGAGTTTTAAAAGCTGGAATAGGAATTTGGGAAGATAAATATTCAATTTGGGCATTGGATAAATTGTTTAGAACCATTTGTGCGCGAGTTCGCGTTTTGCGTTCAAACATGCGCATAAATGTTCACAAATTATGCAATCCGTTAAATCAATTTGAATTCGAAGTTTTTAACCCTGGAATACGAATTTGGGATGTTAAATATTCAACTGGAACATTGGATAACATGTCTTAAACCACTTGTGCACAAATTTGCACGAGTTCACGTTTTACGTTCAAACATGCGCAAAATGTGCACAAATTACGCACCCCGTTAAATCAATTCGAATCATGAGTTTTTAATGCTGTAGTATGCATTTGGGATGTTAATTATTCAACTGGAACATTGGATATCAGGTTTCAAACATTTGTGCACAAATGTTCACGTTTTGCGTTCAAACGTGTGCATATGTGCACAAATTTTGCATTCCGTAAAATCAGTATGAATTATGAGTTTTAACGGCTGGAATAGGAATTTGGGATGATAAATATTCAATTTGAGCACTGGATAACATGTTTAGAACTATTTGTGCACAAATTTGCACGAGTTCACGTTTTGAGTTCAAACATGCGCAAATGTGCACAAACTATGCAATCCGTTAAATCAATTTGAATTCGAAGTTTTTAACCCTGGAATACGAATTTGGGATGTTAAATATTCAACTGGAACATTGGATAACATGTCTTAAACCATTTGTGCATAAATTTGCACGAGTTCACGTTTTGCGTTCGAACATGCGCAAAATGTGCACAAATTACGCACCCCGTTAAATCAATTCGAATCATGAGTTTTTAATGCTGTAGTATGCATTTGGGATGTTAATTATTCAATTGGAACATTGGATATCAGGTTTCAAACATTTGTGCACAAATGTTCACGTTTTGCGTTCAAACGTGTGCATATGTGCACAAATTTTGCATTCCGTAAAATCGATATGAATTATGAGTATTAACGGTTGGAATAGGAATTTGGGATGATAAATATTCAATTTGAGCACTGGATAACATGTTTAGAACTATTTGTGCACAAATTTGCACGAGTTCACGTTTTGCGTTCAAACATGCGCAAATGTGCACAAACTATGCAATCCGTTAAATCAATTTTGAACTATGCGTTTTTAAAGCTGCAACATGCATTTGGGATGTTAAATATTCAATTGGAAACATTGGATACAAGTTTCAAACATTTGGGCACAAATTTTCACGAGTTCACATCTTGCGTTCAAACATGCGCAAATGTGCACAGATTTTGCATTCGGTAAAATCAATATGAATTATGAGTTTTAAAAGCTGGAATAGGAATTTGGGAAGATAAATATTCAATTTGGGCATTGGATAAATTGTTTAGAACCATTTGTGCGCGAGTTCGCGTTTTGCGTTCAAACATGCGCATAAATGTGCACAAATTATGCAATCCGTTAAATCAATTTGAATTCAAAGTTTTTAACCCTGGAATACGAATTTGGGATGTTAAATATTCAACTGGAACATTGGATAACATGTCTTAAACCATTTGTGCACAAATTTGCACGAGTTCACGTTTTACGTTCAAACATGCGCAAAATGTGCACAAATTACGCACCCCGTTAAATCAATTCGAATCATGAGTTTTTAATGCTGTAGTATGCATTTGGGATGTTAATTATTCAACTGGAACATTGGATATCAGGTTTCAGACATTTGTGCACAAATGTTCACGTTTTGCGTTCAAACGTGTGCATATGTGCACAAATTTTGCATTCGGTAAAATCAATATGAATTATGAGTTTTAACGGCTGGAATAGGAATTTGGGATGATAAATATTCAATTTGAGCACTGGATAACATGTTTAGAACTATTTGAGCACAAATTTGCACGAGTTCACGTTTTGCGTTCAAACATGCGCAAATGTGCACAAACTATGCAATCCGTTAAATCAATTTGAATTCAAAGTTTTTAACTCTGGAATATGAACTTGGGATGTTAAATATTCAATTGGAACATTGGATAACATGGTTAAAACCATTTGTCCGCAAATTTGCACGAGTTCACGTTTTGCGTTCAAACATGCGCAGATGCACACAAATGATGGACTCCGTTAAATCAATTTTGAACTACGCATTTTTAAAGCTGCAACATGCATTTGGGATGTTAAATATTCAATTGGAAACATTGGATACAAGTTTCAAACATTTGGGCAGAAATTTTCACGAGTTCACGTCTTGCGTTCAAACATGCGCAAATGTGCACAGATTTTGCATTCGGTAAAATCAATATGAATTATGAGTTTTAAAAGCTGGAATAGGAATTTGGGAAGATAAATATTCAATTTGGGCATTGGATAAATTGTTTAGAACCATTTGTGCGCGAGTTCGCGTTTTGCGTTCAAACATGCGCATAAATGTGCACAAATTATGCAATCCGTTAAATCAATTTGAATTCGAAGTTTTTAACCCTGGAATACGAATTTGGGATGTTAAATATTCAACTGGAACATTGGATAACATGTCTTAAACCATTTGTGCACAAATTTGCACGAGTTCACGTTTTACGTTCAAACATGCGCAAAATGTGCACAAATTACGCACCCCGTTAAATCAATTCGAATCATGAGGTTTTTAATGCTGTAGTATGCATTTAGGATGTTAATTATTCAACTGGAACATTGGATATTAGGTTTCAAACATTTGTGCACAAATGTTCACGTTTTGCGTTCAAACGTGTGCATATGTGCACAAATTTTGCATTCGGTAAAATCAATATGAATTATGAGTTTTAACGGCTGGAATAGGAATTTGGGATGATAAATATTCAATTTGAGCACTGGATAACATGTTTAGAACTATTTGTGCACAAATTTGCACGAGTTCGCGTTTTGCGTTCAAACATGCGCAAATGTGCACAAACTATGCAATCCGTTAAATCAATTTGAATTCGAAGTTTTTAACTCTGGAATATGAACTTGGGATGTTAAATATTCAATTGGAACATTGGATAACATGGTTTAAAACCATTTGTCCGCAAATTTGCACGAGTTCACGTTTTGCGTTCAAACATGCGCAGATGCACACAAATGATGGACTCCGTTAAATCAATTTTGAACTATGCATTTTTAAAGCTGTAACATGCATTTGGGATGTTAAATATTCAATTGGAAACGTTGGATACAAGTTTCAAACATTTGGGCACAAATTTTCACGAGCTCACGTCTTGCGTTCAAACATGCACAAATGTGCACAGATTTTGCATTCGGTAAAATCAATATGAATTATGAGTTTTAAAAGCTGGAATAGGAATTTGGGAAGATAAATATTCAATTTGGGCATTGGATAAATTGTTTAGAACCATTTGTGCGCGAGTTCGCGTTTTGCGTTCAAACATGCGCATAAATGTGCACAAATTATGCAATCCGTTAAATCAATTTGAATTCGATGTTTTTAACCCTGGAATATGAATTTGGGATGTTAAATATTCAACTGGAACATTGGATAACATGTCTAAAACCATTTGTGCACAAATTTGCACGAGTTCACGTTTTGCGTTCAAACATGCGCAAAATGTGCACAAATTACGCACCCCGTTAAATCAATTCGAATCATGAGTTTTTAATGTTGTAGTATGCATTTGGGATGTTAATTATTCAATTGGAACATTGGATATCAGGTTTCAAACATTTGTGCACAAATGTTCACGTTTTGCGTTCAAACGTGTGCATATGTGCACAAATTTTGCATTCCGTAAAATCAATATGAATTATGAGTTTTAACGGCTGGAATAGGAATTTGGGATGATAAATATTCAATTTGAGCACTGGATAACATGTTTAGAACTATTTGTGCACAAATTTGCACGAGTTCACGTTTTGCCTTCAAACATGCGCAAATGTGCACAAACTATGCAATCCGTTAAATCAATTTGAATTCGAAGTTTTTAACTCTGGAATATGAACTTGGGATGTTAAATATTCAATTGGAACATTGGATAACATGGTTAAAACCATTTGTCCGCAAATTTGCACGAGTTCACGTTTTGCGTTCAAACATGCGCAGATGCACACAAATGATGGACTCCGTTAAATCAATTTTGAACTATGCGTTTTTAAAGCTGCAACATGCATTTGGGATGTTAAATATTCAATTGGAAACATTGGATACAAGTTTCAAACATTTGGGCACAAATTTTCACGAGTTCACGTCATGCGTTCAAACATGCGCAAATGTGCACAGATTTTGCATTCGGTAAAAGCAATATGAATTATGAGTTGTAAAAGCTGGAATAGGAATTTGGGAAGATAAATATTCAATTTGGGCATTGGATAAATTGTTTAGAACCATTTGTGCGCGAGTTCGCGTTTTGCGTTCAAACATGCGCATAAATGTGCACAAATTATGCAATCCATTAAATCAATTTGAATTCGAAGTTTTTAACCCTGGAATACGAATTTGGGATGTTAAATATTCAACTGGAACATTGGATAACATGTCTTAAACCATTTGTGCACAAATTTGCACGAGTTCACGTTTTACGTTCAAACATGCGCAAAATGTGCACAAATTACGCACCCCATTAAATCAATTCGAATCATGAGTTTTTAATGCTGTAGTATGCATTTGGGATGTTAATTATTCAACTGGAACATTGGATATCAGGTTTCAAACATTTGTGCACAAATGTTCACGTTTTGCGTTCAAACGTGTGCATATGTGCACAAATTTTGCATTCCGTAAAATCAATATGAATTATGAGTTTTAACGGCTGGAATAGGAATTTGGGATGATAAATATTCAATTTGAGCACTTGATAACATGTTTAGAACTATTTGTGCACAAATTTGCACGAGTTCACGTTTTGCGTTCAAACATGCGCAAATGTGCACAAACTATGCAATCCGTTAAATCAATTTGAATTCGAAGTTTTTAACTCTGGAATATGAACTTGGGATGTTAAATATTCAATTGGAACATTGGATAACATGGTTAAAACCATTTGTCCGTAAATTTGCACGAGTTCACGTTTTGCGTTCAAACATGCGCAGATGCACACAAATGATGGACTCCGTTAAATCAATTTTGAACTATGCATTTTTAAAGCTGCAACATGCATTTGGGATGTTAGATATTCAATTGGAAACATTGGATACAAGTTTCAAACATTTGGGCACAAATTTTCACGAGTTCACGTCATGCGTTCAAACATGTGCAAATGTGCACAGATTTTGCATTCGGTAAAATCAATATGAATTATGAGTTTTAAAAGCTGGAATAGGAATTTGGGAAGATAAATATTCAATTTGGGCATTGGATAAATTGTTTAGAACCATTTGTGCGTGAGTTCGCGTTTTGCGTTCAAACATGCGCATAAATGTGCACAAATTATGCAATCCGTTAAATCAATTTGAATTCGAAGTTTTTAACCCTGGAATACGAATTTGGGATGTTAAATATTCAACTGGAACATTGGATAACATGTCTTAAACCATTTGTGCACAAATTTGCACGAGTTCACGTTTTACGTTCAAACATGCGCAAAATGTGCACAAATTACGCACCCCGTTAAATCAATTCGAATCATGAGTTTTTAATGCTGTAGTATGCATTTGGGATGTTAATTATTCAACTGGAACATTGGATATCAGGTTTCAAACATTTGTGCACAAATGTTCACGTTTTGCGTTCAAACGTGTGCATATGTGCACAAATTTTGCATTCTGTAAAATCAATATGAATTATGAGTTTTAACGGCTGGAATAGGAATTTGGGATGATAAATATTCAATTTGAGCACTGGATAACATGTTTAGAACTATTTGTGCACAAATTTGCACGAGTTCACGTTTTGCGTTCAAACATGCGCAAATGTGCACAAACTATGCAATCCGTTAAATCAATTTGAATTTGATGTTTTTAACTCTGGAATATGAACTTGGGATGTTAAATATTCAATTGGAACATTGGATAACATGGTTAAAACCATTTGTCCGCAAATTTGCACGAGTTCACGTTTTGCGTTCAAACATGCGCAGATGCACACAAATGATGGACTCCGTTAAATCAATTTTGAACTATGCGTTTTTAAAGCTGCAACATGCATTTGGGATGTTAAATATTCAATTGGAAACATTGGATACAAGTTTCAAACATTTGGGCACAAATTTTCACGAGTTCACGTCATGCGTTCAAACATGCGCAAATGTGCACAGATTTTGCATTCGGTAAAAGCAATATGAATTATGAGTTGTAAAAGCTGGAATAGGAATTTGGGAAGATAAATATTCAATTTGGGCATTGGATAAATTGTTTAGAACCATTTGTGCGCGAGTTCGCGTTTTGCGTTCAAACATGCGCATAAATGTGCACAAATTATGCAATCCATTAAATCAATTTGAATTCGAAGTTTTTAACCCTGGAATACGAATTTGGGATGTTAAATATTCAACTGGAACATTGGATAACATGTCTTAAACCATTTGTGCACAAATTTGCACGAGTTCACGTTTTACGTTCAAACATGCGCAAAATGTGCACAATTACGCACCCCGTTAAATCAATTCGAATCATGAGTTTTTTAATGCTGTAGTATGCATTTGGGATGTTTATTATTCAACTGGAACATTGGATATCAGGTTTCAAACATTTGTGCACAAATGTTCACGTTTTGCGTTCAAACGTGTGCATATGTGCACAAATTTTGCATTCCGTAAAATCAATATGAATTATGAGTTTTAACGGCTGGAATAGGAATTTGGGATGATAATATTCAATTTGAGCACTGATAACATGTTTAGAACTATTTGTGCACAAATTTTGCACGAGTTCACGTTTTGCGTTCAAACATGCGCAAATGTGCACAAACTATGCAATCCGTTAAATCAATTTGAATTCGAAGTTTTTAACTCTGGAATATGAACTTGGATGTTAAATATTCAATTGGAACATTGGATAACATGGTTAAAACCATTTGTCCGTAAATTTGCACGAGTTCACGTTTTGCGTTCAAACAGCGCAGATGCACACAAATGATGGACTCCGTTAAATCATTTTGAACTATGCATTTTTAAAGCTGCAACATGCATTTGGGATGTTAGATATTCAATTGGAAACATTGGATACAAGTTTCAAACATTTGGGCACAAATTTTCACGAGTTCACGTCATGCGTTCAAACATGTGCAAATGTGCACAGATTTTGCATTCGGTAAAATCAATATGAATTATGAGTTTTAAAAGCTGGAATAGGAATTTGGGAAGATAAATATTCAATTTGGGCATTGGATAAATTGTTTAGAACCATTTGTGCGTGAGTTCGCGTTTTGCGTTCAAACATGCGCATAAATGTGCACAAATTATGCAATCCGTTAAATCAATTTGAATTCGAAGTTATTAACCCTGGAATACGAATTTGGGATGTTAAATATTCAACTGGAACATTGGATAACATGTCTTAAACCATTTGTGCACAAATTTGCACGAGTTCACGTTTTACGTTCAAACATGCGCAAAATGTGCACAAATTACGCACCCGTAAATCAATTCGAATCATGAGTTTTTAATGCTGTAGTATGCATTTGGGATGTTAATTATTCAACTGGAACATTGGATATCAGGTTTCAAACATTTGTGCACAAATGTTCACGTTTTGCGTTCAAACGTGTGCATATGTGCACAAATTTTGCATTCCGTAAAATCAATATGAATTATGAGTTTTAACGGCTGGAATAGGAATTTGGGATGATAAATATTCAATTTGAGCACTGGATAACATGTTTAGAACTATTTGTGCACAAATTTGCACGAGTTCACGTTTTGCGTTCAAACATGCGCAAATGTGCACAAACTATGCAATCCGTTAAATCAATTTGAATTCGAAGTTTTTAACTCTGGAATATGAACTTGGGATGTTAAATATTCAATTGGAACATTGGATAACATGGTTAAAACCATTTGTCCGCAAATTTGCACAAGTTCACGTTTTGCGTTCAAACATGCGCAGATGCACACAAATGATGGACTCCGTTAAATCAATTTTGAACTATGCGTTTTTAAAGCTGCAACATGCATTTGGGATGTTAAATATTCAATTGGAAACATTGGATACAAGTTTCAAACATTTGGGCACAAATTTTCACGAGTTCACGTCATGCGTTCAAACATGCGCAAATGTGCACAGATTTTGCATTCGGTAAAAGCAATATGAATTATGAGTTGTAAAAGCTGGAATAGGAATTTGGGAAGATAAATATTCAATTTGGGCATTGGATAAATTGTTTAGAACCATTTGTGCGCGAGTTCGCGTTTTGCGTTCAAACATGCGCATAAATGTGCACAAATTATGCAATCGATTAAATCAATTTGAATTCGAAGTTTTTAACCCTGGAATACGAATTTGGGATGTTAAATATTCAACTGGAACATTGGATAACATGTCTAAAACCATTTGTGCACAAATTTGCACGAGTTCACGTTTTGCGTTCAAACATGCGCAAAATGTGCACAAATTACGCACCCCGTTAAATCAATTCGAATCATGAGTTTTTAATGCTGTAGTTTGCATTTGGGATGTTAATTATTCAATTGGAACATTGGATATCAGGTTTCAAACATTTGTGCACAAATGTTCACGTTTTGCGTTCAAACGTGTGTATATGTGCACAAATTTTGCATTCCGTAAAATCAATATGAATTATGAGTTTTAACGGCTGGAATAGGAATTTGGGATGATAAATATTCAATTTGAGCATTGGATAACATGTTTAGAACTATTTGTGCACAAATGATGTGAATCCAAGTTCAAAGCCTAAAGAGATCCAAGATCCATTAATAATACAAGAAGGCCCAATCACAAGGTCCAAATCCAAGAAGCTTCAAGAAGCCATATTGGGTTTAATTAAGGACATTTGGAAAGCCCAAGAATTTCAGCCCAATAAGGCATCCATGGAGGCCCAAGGAATAATATTTAACTTTTTTTTGTGTTAATAACAATTAGGGTTACATGTAGCCACCATATACAAGTTAATAGGGTAATTAATACCAAGTAATGGTTATTATTATGGGTAGTGGTTACTAAAGTTAATGGGGTAATCAATACCAAGTAATGGCTATTAATGTGGGTAATGGCTATTAAGGCCATTTAAGAGTCAAAGTAATCCTATGTGTGTGAGTCTATTTTAGTAGTGTGAGCATGGACTTGTACTCTATATAAACAAGTCCTTTTCTTTCTTTTGTAGCATGAATGAATTTGATATATGAATTATAACTTTGTTTGAGTTTTATTGTGAGGAATTTTGTCTTTAATTTCTTGCATAAACTTTGTGACTTATCAAGCTTTATTCTAGCTTGTGGGTGTCAAAATCTAAATCTTTGTTTTCTTGTTATTTATCAAACTTTCTTGTTTATGGCATAAGAGGAAATTCAAAGTCTATCTTAGTATCTTTATCCTTGTTGGTAAAGGGGTTAAGTAGCATCTATCTTCTTACTTCAATCTTTGAACGATCCGAATTTGTGGATTAAATTGCTAATTTCTAGTTTTCTTCTAATTCAACTTATCATAGTATTCTTGCTATTGGGGAGTTAATTGATGAAACCTACAATTCCCATCATAAGTGGTATCAGAGCATTGGCTCAAGATTGAGGTTTGCGTATCCAAAACTATCTTTTAGTTCTCAATATCTTGTGTTCATCTTATATTTTGCACCTTTCTTGCTATCTATTATTCTTGTTATTTTTTTATCTTAATTCTTCTTATCTCAAGATTTTGTTTGCAGATATAAAAAAAAAAAAAAAAGTTGTTATCTTTGAGATTTTTGTGATACCTTTCAATTCGTGCATATATCAAAAAAAAAAAAAAAAAAAATTCGTCCATAAAAAAAGTATATGTTATCTTTGATATTCCTATGTTAGATCTCAGTTTACATTAAAAAAAAAAAAAATTGACTCTTCATATTCCATTGAGATCTATCTTTATAATTCTGTCTCTTTGTGTTCTTTGATAATCTTTATAATTCCGTCTCTTTGTGTTCTTTGATGATCTTTATAATTCTGTCTCTTTGTGTTCTTTGATAATCTATCTTTGTTTTTCATTTCTATTAGCCTATTTGTTACAAATTGTTCTTTTCTTTAAGCCTACCTTATTATTTTCTTGTTAGCCTACCTTATTTTTTTTATCATTGATTACTACATTCTTGAATTTTGTTTGATTGAGAAACTTAGTTCATCTAAGAAATCAAAAGGCAAATTTGAGAGGTAAAAGGCAAGAGTGTGACATCATTAGAGAAAAAGCCAAAATTGAGTGTATACACGAGTGGTATACATTAATTTTGAGTGAAACACGTGAGGGAGTGTTGTGAGATTGTTTTTATTTTTGTCTATTTTCTTTTGTTAAAATTTTAGGTTTTACAATCATGTCAAAAGACACAAGTTCTTCTTCTACAAATGATCATGTGATTCAAGCTATGCAACAACAATTCGAAAGAATGTTTAACATGATGGCGGGAGTCAATGAGAAATTGGAGAGGCATGATGGCATCCTTAACCAATTACAAGGAGAGCCTAAAGAAAGGAGACGTCCACCAATTGACTAAGAGGACTATGAAGGAGAGGATGAATTGGATGATGATCAAGTCACCTTGGTGGGACAACAAATCAATCCTAGGAGACAAGCTAGGAGAGGACGTCCTAAAGATGATGTTGATCGCAACCTTGGAAGCATCAAAATGAAGATTCCTTCATTCCAAGGAAGAAATGATCCAGATGTGTACCTTGAATGGGAGAGGAAAGTGGAACTCATCTTTGAATGTCACAATTATTCGGAGGAGAAAAAGGTAAAACTTGCCGCTGTTGAGTTTAGTGATTATGCAATTGTTTGGTGGGATCAATTTTGCAAGGAAAGACGTAGATATGGAGAAAGACCCGTGGAGTCTTGGAGGGAAATGAAGCAAATCATGAGAAAGAGGTTTGTTCCAAGCCACTACTATAGAGAGCTTCATCAAAGGTTACAAACTCTAATTCAAGGATCCATGAGTGTGGAGGAGTATCATAAAGAAATGGAGAAGGCTATGATTAGAGCAAATGTGGTAGAAGATCGTGAAGCTACCATGGCAAGGTTTTTGAGAGGGCTAAACAAAAACATTGCTGATGTTGTTGATTTGCAACATTATGTGGAGATTGAAGATATGGTGAATTTGGCCATGAAAGTGGAAAGGCAATTGAAAGGAAAGAGGTATGATTCTAAACCAAATGTGGGTTCTTCTTCTTCTTGGAAAACTTCTTGGGGGAAAAAGGATAATAAACCTTTTAACAAGTCAAAAGTGGAAGAAAATAAACCTAAAATTGACTTGGGTAATAAGGGAAAGGGTGAGAATCAACCAGCCCAAACTAGGGGAATCAAATGTTTTAAGTGTTTGGGTCATGGGCACATTGCTAGGGAATGTCCAAATAAGAGAGCTATGATTCTAAGGGATGGTGATATTGAATCGGAGAGTGAGGGGGATAGTGATGATGATATGCCTTCTTTAGAAGATTGTAGTGATGTTGAATGTGCTAAGGGAGATAATCTTGTTGTTCAAAGAACATTGAGTTTGCAAAATAAACATGATGTCCATAGGGAGCAAAGGGAAAATTTGTTTCATACTCATTGTTTGATTTCTAACAAGTTGTGCAACATGATTGTGGATAGTGGAAGTTGTACTAATGTAGCAAGCACTTTGCTAGTGGAGAAATTGAAGTTGCCTACTACCAAGCACCCAAAACCATACAAGTTGCAATGGCTTAATGAAAGTGGAGTTGTAAAGGTAAATAAGCAAGTTCTAATTTCTTTTCAAATTGGTAGATATAAGGATGAGGTGTTGTGTGATGTGTGATGTGTTACCAATGTTGGACGGACATATGTTGTTGGGGAGACCTTGGCAATATGATAGAAGGGCTAATCATGATGGATTCAAAAATATGTAGACTTTGACTATGGATGGAAAAAGGTTTAACCTTGGACCATTAACCCCAAAACAGATTTTTGAAGACCAAATGCGCATCAAGCAACAATATGAAGAAATGGGTTCTTCATTGGGAAATTCTTTGGGAAGGGAAACCTTTGAGAGTAAAGAAAAAGGTGAGATGAGTGAACCTAAAAATTCCAATTCTCTTGACCAAAATGGGAAACACATGGTGAGAGAAAACAAGGAAGGTTCAAATGAAAGAAAAATGAGTGTTTATGCAAAAATGAGTGATGTGAAGGAAGCTATGCTTTTGAGGCAACACATGCTTGTACTTATGTACAAGGAGATTTTGCATATTTCTAACGAAATAACTAATGGTTTGCCTAATGTTGTTGTTGATCTTTTACAGGTTTATGAAGATTTATTCCCAGAAGAAATTCCAAATGGTTTGCCACCTAAAAGAGGCATTGAGCACCAAATTGATTTCATACCTGGAGCAAGCATTCCAAATAGACCAGCATATAGATGTAATCCGGAGGAGACCAAGGAAATCCAAAAGCAAGTGAGTGAGCTTATGGAGAAGGGTTATGTTCGTGAAAGCATGAGTCCATGTGCCGTACCCGTCTTGTTAGTGCCTAAGAAAGATGGAACTTGGAGGATGTGTGTTGATTGTCGTGCCATCAACAAAATCACGGTGAAGTATAGACATCCCATTCCTAGGCTAGATGACATGTTGGATGAATTGCATGGTTCATATTTGTTTTCAAAAATTGATTTGAAATCTGGTTATCACCAAATTAGAATGAGAGAAGGTGATGAATGGAAAACAGCTTTTAAAACTAAACATGGTTTATATGAGTGGTTAGTAATGCCTTTTGGTTTAACTAATGCACCAAGCACTTTCATGAGATTGATGAATCATGTTTTAAGAGCATTCATAGGCAAATTTGTTGTTGTCTATTTTGATGATATCTTGGTTTATAGCAAAAATTTAGATGAGCATGTACAACATTTGACTTGTGTTTTTGATGTGCTTAGAGAAGAGAAGTTGTATGCTAATCTAAAGAAATGCTGTTTTTGCACTAATGAAATTACTTTTCTTGGATATATTGTCAATGACAAGGGCATTCATGTTGATCAAGAAAAGGTAAAAGTAATTAGAGAATGGCCAACACCCACAAGTGTAAGTGATGCAAGAAGCTTTCATGGTTTAGCTAGCTTTTATAGAAGGTTCATTAAAAATTTTTCTACCATAGCTGCACCTTTAACTGAATGCATCAAAAAGAATGTTGGTTTTAAGTGGGGAATTGAACAAGATGAGGCTTTTAACTTGCTAAAAGACAAATTAAGTTCTGCACCCTTGTTATCTTTGCCAAATTTTACTAAACCTTTTGAGATTGAGTGCGATGCAAGTGGCATAGGTATTGGAGGAGTTTTGATGCAAGAAGGCAAGCCCATAGCATTCTTTAGCGAAAAGCTAAGTGGAGCAAGTCTAAACTACCCTACATATGACAAGGAGTTCTATGCATTGGTGAGAGTTCTAAGGACATGGCAGCATTACCTTGGTTACAAAGAATTCATAATTCACACTGACCATGAGTCCTTGAAGTATCTCAAAGGACAAGGAAAGCTCAACAAGAGACATGCAAAATGGGTGGAATTCATTGAATCCTTTCCGTACATCATTAAGTACAAGCAAGGGAAAGAAAATGTGGTGGCCGATGCATTGTCAAGAAGGTATGCCTTGATCTCTAAACTTGATGCAAAATTATTAGGATTTGAATACATCAAAGATCTTTATTCTAATGATCCTGATTTTGCTAATGTTTATGGGGCATGTGAGAAAGGGGGTTTTGATAAGTTCTATAAGTTTGATGGTTTTCTTTTTCGGGAAAACAAATTGTGTGTGCCGCAAAGTTCTTTAAGAGAGTTACTTATGAGAGAGGCACATAGCGGAGGTTTAATGGGGCATTTTGGGATTAAGAAAACTTTGGATGTGTTGGGTGACCATTTCTTTTGGCCACACATGAAAAGGGATGTTAAGAGAATTTGTGAGAAATGCATTACTTGCAAACAAGCCAAATCCAAAGCAATGCCTCATGGTTTGTATACACCTCTTACCATACCAAATGAACCTTGGGTAGACATTTCTATGGATTTTGTTTTAGGATTACCTAGGTCCAAGGGAGGGAGAGATTCCATTTTTGTTGTTGTGGACAGGTTTAGCAAAATGGCACATTTCATTCCATGTCACAAGACGGATGTTGCAACCCATATTGCCAACCTATTCTTCAAGGAGATTGTTAGGCTACATGGAGTGCCAAGGACCATTGTGAGTGATAGGGATGTCAAATTCCTAAGTCACTTTTGGAAGACTCTTTGGGGAAAGATGGGGACAAAGCTTTTGTATTCTACAACTTGTCATCCACAAACGGATGGACAAACGGAGGTGGTCAATAGGACACTTTCAACACTTTTGAGGGCTGTCATCCAAAGAAATCTGAAGAATTGGGAAGAATGTTTGCCACATGTGGAATTTGCTTACAATACGAGTGTGCATGGTTCAACAAATTGCTCACCATTTGAAGTTGTGTATGGATTCAACCCAATGACTCCATTAGATTTGCTACCATTGCCATTGGACAAAGCTAATCTAGAGGGGAAACAAAAAGCTGAGTTCATCAAGACTTTGCATGAGAGGGTGCGTGCAAACATTGAGAAGAAGACACTCCAATATGAAAAGCAACACAACAAGGGGAGGAAGCAAGTCATTTTTGAGCCCGGAGATTGGGTGTGGGTGCACTTGAGGAAGGAAAGATTTCCTAACCAAAGGAAATCAAAGCTTATGCCAAGAGGAGATGGTCCTTTTAAAGTGCTTCAACGCATCAACAACAATGCCTACAAGCTAGAACTTCCAAGTGATAAAGATGATGGAGCTGATTTGAGGACAAATCCTTTTGAAGAAAGGGGGAATGATGTGAATCCAAGTTCAAAGCCTAAAGAGATCCAAGATCCATTAATAGTACAAGAAGGCCCAATCACAAGGTCCAAATCCAAGAAGCTTCAAGAAGCCATATTGGGTTTAATTAAGGACATTTGGAAAGCCCAAGAATTTCAGCCCAATAAGGCATCCATGGAGGCCCAAGGAATAATATTTAACTTGTTTTTGTGTTAATAACAATTAGGGTTACATGTAGCCACCATATACAAGTTAATAGGGTAATTAATACCAAGTAATGGTTATTATTATGGGTAGTGGTTACTAAAGTTAATGGGGTAATCAATACCAAGTAATGGCTATTAATGTGGGTAATGGCTATTAAGGCCATTTAAGAGTCAAAGTAATCCTATGTGCACAAACTATGCAATCCGTTAAATCAATTTTGAACTATGCGTTTTTAAAGCTGCAACATGCATTTGGGATGTTAAATATTCAATTGGAACATTGGATAACATGGTTAAAACCATTTGTCCGTAAATTTGCACGAGTTCACGTTTTGCGTTCAAACATGCGCAGATGCACACAAATGATGGACTCCGTTAAATCAATTTTGAACTATGCGTTTTTAAAGCTGCAACATGCATTTGGGATGTTAAATATTCAATTGGAAACATTGGATACAAGTTTCAAACATTTGGGCACAAATTTTCACGAGTTCACGTCATGCGTTCAAACATGCGCAAATGTGCACAGATTTTGCATTCGGTAAAATCAATATGAATTATGAGTTTTAAAATCTGGAATAGGAATTTGGGAAGATAAATATTCAATTTGGGCATTGGATAAATTGTTTAGAACCATTTGTGCGCGAGTTCGCATTTTGCGTTCAAACATGCGCATAAATGTGCACAAATTATGCAATCCGTTAAATCAATTTGAATTCGAAGTTTTTAACCCTGGAATATGAATTTGGGATGTTAAATATTCAACTGGAACATTGGATAACATGTCTTAAACCATTTGTGCACAAATTTGCACGAGTTCACGTTTTATGTTCAAACATGCGCAAAATGTGCACAAATTACGCACCCCGTTAAATCAATTTGAATCATGAGTTTTTAATGCTGTAGTATGCATTTGGGATGTTAATTATTCAATTGGAACATTGGATATCAGGTTTCAAACATTTGTGCACAAATGTTCACGTTTTGCGTTCAAACGTGTGCATATGTGCACAAATTTTCCATTCCCTAAAATCAATATGAATTATGAGTTTTAACGGCTGGAATAGGAATTTGGGATGATAAATATTCAATTTGAGCACTGGATAACATGTTTAGAACTATTTGTGCACAAATTTGCACGAGTTCACGTTTTGCGTTCAAACATGCGCAAATGTGCACAAACTATGCAATCCGTTAAATCAATTTTGAACTATGCATTTTTAAAGCTGCAACATGCCTTTGGGATGTTAAATATTCAATTGGAAACATTGGATACAAGTTTCAAACATTTGGGCACAAATTTTCACGAGTTCACGTCTTGCGTTCAAACATGCGCAAATGTGCACAGATTTTGCATTCGGTAAAATCAATATGAATTATGAGTTTTAAAAGCTGGAATAGGAATTTGGGAAGATAAATATTCAATTTGGGCATTGGATAAATTGTTTAGAACCATTTGTGCGCGAGTTCGCGTTTTGCGTTCAAGCATGCGCATAAATGTGCACAAATTATGCAATCCGTTAAATCAATTTGAATTCGAAGTTTTTAACCCTGGAATACGAATTTGGGATGTTAAATATTCAACTGGAACATTGGATAACATGTCTTAAACCATTTGTGCACAAATTTGCACGAGTTCACGTTTTACGTTCAAACATGCGCAAAATGTGCACAAATTACGCACCCCGTTAAATCAATTCGAATCATGAGTTTTTAATGCTGTAGTATGCATTTGGGATGTTAATTATTCAACTGGAACATTGGATATCAGGTTTCAAACATTTGTGCACAAATGTTCACGTTTTGCGTTCAAACGTGTGCATATGTGCACAAATTTTGCATTCGGTAAAATCAATATGAATTATGAGTTTTAACGGCTGGAATAGGAATTTGGGATGATAAATATTCAATTTGAGCACTGGATAACATGTTTAGAACTATTTGTGCACAAATTTGCACGAGTTCACGTTTTGCGTTCAAACATGCGCAAATGTGCACAAACTATGCAATCCGTTAAATCAATTTGAATTCGAAGTTTTTAACCCTGGAATACGAATTTGGGATGTTAAATATTCAACTGGAACATTGGATAACATGTCTTAAACCATTTGTGCACAAATTTGCACGAGTTCACGTTTTGCGTTCAAACATGCGCAAAATGTGCACAAATTACGCACCCCGTTAAATCAATTTGAATCATGAGTTTTTAATGCTGTAGTATGCATTTGGGATGTTAATTATTCAATTGGAACATTGGATATCAGGTTTCAAACATTTGTGCACAAATGTTCACGTTTTGCGTTCAAACGTGTGCATATGTGCACAAATTTTGCATTCCGTAAAATCAATATGAATTATGAGTTTTAACGGCTGGAATAGGAATTTGGGATGATAAATATTCAATTTGAGCACTGGATAACATGTTTAGAACTATTTGTGCACAAATTTGCACGAGTTCACGTTTTGCGTTCAAACATGCGCAAATGTGCACAAACTATGCAATCCGTTAAATCAATTTTGAACTATGCGTTTTTAAAGCTGCAACATGCATTTGGGATGTTAAATATTCAATTGGAAACATTGGATACAAGTTTCAAACATTTGGGCACAAATTTTCACGAGTTCACGTCTTGCGTTCAAACATGCGCAAATGTGCACAGATTTTGCATTCGGTAAAATCAATATGAATTATGAGTTTTAAAAGCTGGAATAGGAATTTGGGAAGATAAATATTCAATTTGGGCATTGGATAAATTGTTTAGAACCATTTGTGCGCGAGTTCGCGTTTTGCGTTCAAACATGCGCATAAATGTGCACAAATTATGCAATCCGTTAAATCAATTTGAATTCAAAGTTTTTAACCCTGGAATACGAATTTGGGATGTTAAATATTCAACTGGAACATTGGATAACATGTCTTAAACCATTTGTGCACAAATTTGCACGAGTTCACGTTTTACGTTCAAACATGCGCAAAATGTGCACAAATTACGCACCCCGTTAAATCAATTCGAATCATGAGTTTTTAATGCTGTAGTATGCATTTGGGATGTTAATTATTCAACTGGAACATTGGATATCAGGTTTCAAACATTTGTGCACAAATGTTCACGTTTTGCGTTCAAACGTGTGCATATGTGCACAAATTTTGCATTCGGTAAAATCAATATGAATTATGAGTTTTAACGGCTGGAATAGGAATTTGGGATGATAAATATTCAATTTGAGCACTGGATAACATGTTTAGAACTATTTGAGCACAAATTTGCACGAGTTCACGTTTTGCGTTCAAACATGCGCAAATGTGCACAAACTATGCAATCCGTTAAATCAATTTGAATTCAAAGTTTTTAACTCTGGAATATGAACTTGGGATGTTAAATATTCAATTGGAACATTGGATAACATGGTTAAAACCATTTGTCCGCAAATTTGCACGAGTTCACGTTTTGCGTTCAAACATGCGCAGATGCACACAAATGATGGACTCCGTTAAATCAATTTTGAACTACGCATTTTTAAAGCTGCAACATGCATTTGGGATGTTAAATATTCAATTGGAAACATTGGATACAAGTTTCAAACATTTGGGCACAAATTTTCACGAGTTCACGTCTTGCGTTCAAACATGCGCAAATGTGCACAGATTTTGCATTCGGTAAAATCAATATGAATTATGAGTTTTAAAAGCTGGAATAGGAATTTGGGAAGATAAATATTCAATTTGGGCATTGGATAAATTGTTTAGAACCATTTGTGCGCGAGTTCGCGTTTTGCGTTCAAACATGCGCATAAATGTGCACAAATTATGCAATCCGTTAAATCAATTTGAATTCGAAGTTTTTAACCCTGGAATACGAATTTGGGATGTTAAATATTCAACTGGAACATTGGATAACATGTCTTAAACCATTTGTGCACAAATTTGCACGAATTCACGTTTTACGTTCAAACATGCGCAAAATGTGCACAAATTATGCACCCCGTTAAATCAATTCGAATCATGAGGTTTTTAATGCTGTAGTATGCATTTAGGATGTTAATTATTCAACTGGAACATTGGATATCAGGTTTCAAACATTTGTGCACAAATGTTCACGTTTTGCGTTCAAACGTGTGCATATGTGCACAAATTTTGCATTCGGTAAAATCAATATGAATTATGAGTTTTAACGGCTGGAATAGGAATTTGGGATGATAAATATTCAATTTGAGCACTGGATAACATGTTTAGAACTATTTGTGCACAAATTTGCACGAGTTCACGTTTTGCGTTCAAACATGCGCAAATGTGCACAAACTATGCAATCTGTTAAATCAATTTGAATTCGAAGTTTTTAACTCTGGAATATGAACTTGGGATGTTAAATATTCAATTGGAACATTGGATAACATGGTTAAAACCATTTGTCCGCAAATTTGCACGAGTTCACGTTTTGCGTTCAAACATGCGCAGATGCACACAAATGATGGACTCCGTTAAATCAATTTTGAACTATGCGTTTTTAAAGCTGCAACATGCATTTGGGATGTTAAATATTCAATTGGAAACGTTGGATACAAGTTTCAAACATTTGGGCACAAATTTTCACGAGTTCACGTCTTGCGTTCAAACATGCGCAAATGTGCACAGATTTTGCATTCGGTAAAATCAATATGAATTATGAGTTTTAAAAGCTGGAATAGGAATTTGGGAAGATAAATATTCAATTTGGGCATTGGATAAATGGTTTAGAACCATTTGTGCGCGAGTTCGCGTTTTGCGTTCAAACATGCGCATAAATGTGCACAAATTATGCAATCCGTTAAATCAATTTGAATTCGATGTTTTTAACCCTGGAATATGAATTTGGGATGTTAAATATTCAACTGGAACATTGGATAACATGTCTAAAACCATTTGTGCACAAATTTGCACGAGTTCACGTTTTGCGTTCAAACATGCGCAAAATGTGCACAAATTACGCACCCCGTTAAATCAATTCGAATCATGAGTTTTTAATGTTGTAGTATGCATTTGGGATGTTAATTATTCAATTGGAACATTGGATATCAGGTTTCAAACATTTGTGCACAAATGTTCACGTTTTGCGTTCAAACGTGTGCATATGTGCACAAATTTTGCATTCCGTAAAATCAATATGAATTATGAGTTTTAACGGCTGGAATAGGAATTTAGGATGATAAATATTCAATTTGAGCACTGGATAACATGTTTAGAACTATTTGTGCACAAATTTGCACGAGTTCACGTTTTGCCTTCAAACATGCGCAAATGTGCACAAACTATGCAATCCGTTAAATCAATTTGAATTCGAAGTTTTTAACTCTGGAATATGTACTTGGGATGTTAAATATTCAATTGGAACATTGGATAACATGGTTAAAACCATTTGTCCGCAAATTTGCACGAGTTCACGTTTTGCGTTCAAACATGCGCAGATGCACACAAATGATGGACTCCGTTAAATCAATTTTGAACTATGCGTTTTTAAAGCTGCAACATGCATTTGGGATGTTAAATATTCAATTGGAAACGTTGGATACAAGTTTCAAACATTTGGGCACAAATTTTCACGAGTTCACGTCTTGCGTTCAAACATGCGCAAATGTGCACAGATTTTGCATTCGGTAAAATCAATATGAATTATGAGTTTTAAAAGCTGGAATAGGAATTTGGGAAGATAAATATTCAATTTGGGCATTGGATAAATGGTTTAGAACCATTTGTGCGCGAGTTCGCGTTTTGCGTTCAAACATGCGCATAAATGTGCACAAATTATGCAATCCGTTAAATCAATTTGAATTCGATGTTTTTAACCCTGGAATATGAATTTGGGATGTTAAATATTCAACTGGAACATTGGATAACATGTCTAAAACCATTTGTTCACAAATTTGCACGAGTTCACGTTTTGCGTTCAAACATGCGCAAAATGTGCACAAATTACGCACCCCGTTAAATCAATTCGAATCATGAGTTTTTAATGTTGTAGTATGCATTTGGGATGTTAATTATTCAATTGGAACATTGGATATCAGGTTTCAAACATTTGTGCACAAATGTTCACGTTTTGCGTTCAAACGTGTGCATATGTGCACAAATTTTGCATTCCGTAAAATCAATATGAATTATGAGTTTTAACGGCTGGAATAGGAATTTGGGATGATAAATATTCAATTTCAGCACTGGATAACATGTTTAGAACTATTTGTGCACAAATTTGCACGAGTTCACGTTTTGCCTTCAAACTTGCGCAAATGTGCACAAACTATGCAATCCGTTAAATCAATTTGAATTCGAAGTTTTTAACTCTGGAATATGAACTTGGGATGTTAAATATTCAATTGGAACATTGGATAACATGGTTAAAACCATTTGTCCGCAAAATTTGCACGAGTTCACGTTTTGCGTTCAAACATGCGCAGATGCACACAAATGATGGACTCCGTTAAATCAATTTTGAACTATGCGTTTTTAAAGCTGCAACATGCATTTGGGATGTTAAATATTCAATTGGAAACATTGGATACAAGTTTCAAACATTTGGGCACAAATTTTCACGAGTTCACGTCTTGCGTTCAAACATGCGCAAATGTGCACAGATTTTGCATTCGGTAAAATCAATATGAATTATGAGTTTTAAAAGCTGGAATAGGAATTTGGGAAGATAAATATTCAATTTGGGCATTGGATAAATGGTTTAGAACCATTTGTGCGCGAGTTCGCGTTTTGCGTTCAAACATGCGCATAAATGTGCACAAATTATGCAATCCGTTAAATCAATTTGAATTCGATGTTTTTAACCCTGGAATATGAATTTGGGATGTTAAATATTCAACTGGAACATTGGATAACATGTCTAAAACCATTTGTGCACAAATTTGCACGAGTTCACGTTTTGCGTTCAAACATGCGCAAAATGTGCACAAATTACGCACCCCGTTAAATCAATTCGAATCATGAGTTTTTAATGTTGTAGTATGCATTTGGGATGTTAATTATTCAATTGGAACATTGGATATCAGGTTTCAAACATTTGTGCACAAATGTTCACGTTTTGCGTTCAAACGTGTGCATATGTGCACAAATTTTGCATTCCGTAAAATCAATATGAATTATGAGTTTTAACGGCTGGAATAGGAATTTGGGATGATAAATATTCAATTTGAGCACTGGATAACATGTTTAGAACTATTTGTGCACAAATTTGCACGAGTTCACGTTTTGCCTTCAAACATGCGCAAATGTGCACAAACTATGCAATCCGTTAAATCAATTTGAATTCGAAGTTTTTAACTCTGGAATATGAACTTGGGATGTTAAATATTCAATTGGAACATTGGATAACATGGTTAAAACCATTTGTCCGCAAATTTGCACGAGTTCACGTTTTGCGTTCAAACATGCGCAGATGCACACAAATGATGGACTCCGTTAAATCAATTTTGAACTATGCGTTTTTAAAGCTGCAACATGCATTTGGGATGTTAAATATTCAATTGGAAACGTTGGATACAAGTTTCAAACATTTGGGCACAAATTTTCACGAGTTCACGTCTTGCGTTCAAACATGCGCAAATGTGCACAGATTTTGCATTCGGTAAAATCAATATGAATTATGAGTTTTAAAAGCTGGAATAGGAATTTGGGAAGATAAATATTCAATTTGGGCATTGGATAAATGGTTTAGAACCATTTGTGCGCGAGTTCGCGTTTTGCGTTCAAACATGCGCATAAATGTGCACAAATTATGCAATCCGTTAAATCAATTTGAATTCGATGTTTTTAACCCTGGAATATGAATTTGGGATGTTAAATATTCAACTGGAACATTGGATAACATGTCTAAAACCATTTGTGCACAAATTTGCACGAGTTCACGTTTTGCGTTCAAACATGCGCAAAATGTGCACAAATTACGCACCCCGTTAAATCAATTCGAATCATGAGTTTTTAATGTTGTAGTATGCATTTGGGATGTTAATTATTCAATTGGAACATTGGATATCAGGTTTCAAACATTTGTGCGCAAATGTTCACGTTTTGCGTTCAAACGTGTGCATATGTGCACAAATTTTGCATTCCGTAAAATCAATATGAATTATGAGTTTTAATGGCTGGAATAGGAATTTGGGATGATAAATATTCAATTTGAGCACTGGATAACATGTTTAGAACTATTTGTGCACAAATTTGCACGAGTTCACGTTTTGCCTTCAAACATGCGCAAATGTGCACAAACTATGCAATCCGTTAAATCAATTTGAATTCGAAGTTTTTAACTCTGGAATATGAACTTGGGATGTTAAATATTCAATTGGAACATTGGATAACATGGTTAAAACCATTTGTCCGCAAATTTTCACGAGTTCACGTTTTGCGTTCAAACATGCGCAGATGCACACAAATGATGGACTTCGTTAAATCAATTTTGAACTATGCGTTTTTAAAGCTGCAACATGCATTTGGGATGTTAAATATTCAATTGGAAACATTGGATACAAGTTTCAAACATTTGGGCACAAATTTTCACGAGTTCACGTCATGCGTTCAAACATGCGCAAATGTGCACAGATTTTGCATTCGGTAAAAGCAATATGAATTATGAGTTGTAAAAGCTGGAATAGGAATTTGGGAAGATAAATATTCAATTTGGGCATTGGATAAATTGTTTAGAACCATTTGTGCGCGAGTTCGCGTTTTGCGTTCAAACATGCGCATAAATGTGCACAAATTATGCAATCCGTTAAATCAATTTGAATTCGAAGTTTTTAACCCTGGAATACGAATTTGGGATGTTAAATATTCAACTGGAACATTGGATAACATGTCTTAAACCATTTGTGCACAAATTTGCACGAGTTCACGTTTTACGTTCAAACATGCGCAAAATGTGCACAAATTACGCACCCCGTTAAATCAATTCGAATCATGAGTTTTTAATGCTGTAGTATGCATTTGGGATGTTAATTATTCAACTGGAACATTGGATATCAGGTTTCAAACATTTGTGCACAAATGTTCACGTTTTGCGTTCAAACGTGTGCATATGTGCACAAATTTTGCATTCCGTAAAATCAATATGAATTATGAGTTTTAACGGCTGGAATAGGAATTTGGGATGATAAATATTCAATTTGAGCACTGGATAACATGTTTAGAACTATTTGTGCACAAATTTGCACGAGTTCACGTTTTGCGTTCAAACATGCGCAAATGTGCACAAACTATGCAATCCGTTAAATCAATTTGAATTCGAAGTTTTTAACTCTGGAATATGAACTTGGGATGTTAAATATTCAATTGGAACATTGGATAACATGGTTAAAACCATTTGTCCGTAAATTTGCACGAGTTCACGTTTTGCGTTCAAACATGCGCAGATGCACACAAATGATGGACTCCGTTAAATCAATTTTGAACTATGCATTTTTAAAGCTGCAACATGCATTTGGGATGTTAGATATTCAATTGGAAACATTGGATACAAGTTTCAAACATTTGGGCACAAATTTTCACGAGTTCACGTCATGCGTTCAAACATGTGCAAATGTGCACAGATTTTGCATTCGGTAAAATCAATATGAATTATGAGTTTTAAAAGCTGGAATAGGAATTTGGGAAGATAAATATTCAATTTGGGCATTGGATAAATTGTTTAGAACCATTTGTGCGCGAGTTCGCGTTTTGCGTTCAAACATGCGCATAAATGTGCACAAATTATGCAATCCGTTAAATCAATTTGAATTCGAAGTTTTTAACCCTGGAATACGAATTTGGGATGTTAAATATTCAACTGGAACATTGGATAACATGTCTTAAACCATTTGTGCACAAATTTGCACGAGTTCACGTTTTACGTTCAAACATGCGCAAAATGTGCACAAATTACGCACCCCGTTAAATCAATTCGAATCATGAGTTTTTAATGCTGTAGTATGCATTTGGGATGTTAATTATTCAACTGGAACATTGGATATCAGGTTTCAAACATTTGTGCACAAATGTTCACGTTTTGCGTTCAAACGTGTGCATATGTGCACAAATTTTGCATTCCGTAAAATCAATATGAATTATGAGTTTTAACGGCTGGAATAGGAATTTGGGATGATAAATATTCAATTTGAGCACTGGATAACATGTTTAGAACTATTTGTGCACAAATTTGCACGAGTTCACGTTTTGCCTTCAAACATGCGCAAATGTGCACAAACTATGCAATCTGTTAAATCAATTTGAATTCGAAGTTTTTAACTCTGGAATATGAACTTGGGATGTTAAATATTCAATTGGAACATTGGATAACATGGTTAAAACCATTTGTCCGCAAATTTGCACGAGTTCACGTTTTGCGTTCAAACATGCGCAGATGCACACAAATGATGGACTCCGTTAAATCAATTTTGAACTATGCGTTTTTAAAGCTGCAACATGCATTTGGGATGTTAAATATTCAATTGGAAACATTGGATACAAGTTTCAAACATTTGGGCATAAATTTTCACGAGTTCACGTCATGCGTTCAAACATGCGCAAATGTGCACAGATTTTACATTCGGTAAAATCGATATGAATTATGAGTTTTAAAAGCTGGAATAGGAGTTTGGGAAGATAAATATTCAATTTGGGCATTGGATAAATTGTTTAGAACCATTTGTGCGCGAGTTCGCGTTTTGCGTTCAAACATGCGCATAAATGTGCACAAATTATGCAATCCGTTAAATCAATTTGAATTCGAAGTTTTTAACCCTGGAATACGAATTTGGGATGTTAAATATTCAACTGGAACATTGGATAACATGTCTAAAACCATTTGTGCACAAATTTGCACGAGTTCACGTTTTGCGTTCAAACATGCGCAAAATGTGCACAAATTACGCACCCCGTTAAATCAATTCGAATCATGAGTTTTTAATGCTGTAGTTTGCATTTGGGATGTTAATTATTCAATTGGAACATTGGATATCAGGTTTCAAACATTTGTGCACAAATGTTCACGTTTTGCGTTCAAACGTGTGTATATGTGCACAAATTTTGCATTCCGTAAAATCAATATGAATTATGAGTTTTAACGGCTGGAATAGGAATTTGGGATGATAAATATTCAATTTGAGCATTGGATAACATGTTTAGAACTATTTGTGCACAAATGATGTGAATCCAAGTTCAAAGCCTAAAGAGATCCAAGATCCATTAATAATACAAGAAGGCCCAATCACAAGGTCCAAATCCAAGAAGCTTCAAGAAGCCATATTGGGTTTAATTAAGGACATTTGGAAAGCCCAAGAATTTCAGCCCAATAAGGCATCCATGGAGGCCCAAGGAATAATATTTAACTTGTTTTTGTGTTAATAACAATTAGGGTTACATGTAGCCACCATATACAAGTTAATAGGGTAATTAATACCAAGTAATGGTTATTATTATGGGTAGTGGTTACTAAAGTTAATGGGGTAATCAATACCAAGTAATGGCTATTAATGTGGGTAATGGCTATTAAGGCCATTTAAGAGTCAAAGTAATCCTATGTGTGTGAGTCTATTTTAGTAGTGTGAGCATGGACTTGTACTCTATATAAACAAGTCCTTTTCTTTCTTTTGTAGCATGAATGAATTTGATATATGAATTATAACTTTGTTTGAGTTTTATTGTGAGGAATTTTGTCTTTAATTTCTTGCATAAACTTTGTGACTTATCAAGCTTTATTCTAGCTTGTGGTGTCAAAATCTAAATCTTTGTTTTCTTGTTATTTATCAAACTTTCTTGTTTATGGCATAAGAGGAAATTCAAAGTCTATCTTAGTATCTTTATCCTTGTTGGTAAAGGGGTTAAGTGGCATCTATCTTCTTACTTCAATCTTTGAACGATCAGAATTTTTGGATTAAATTGGTAATTTCTAGTTTTCTTCTAATTCAACTTATCATAGTATTCTTGCTATTGGGGAGTTAATTGATGAAACCTACAATTCCCATCATAAGTGGTTTCAGAGCATTGGCTCAAGATTGAGGTTTGCGTATCCAAAACTATCTTTTAGTTCTCAATATCTTGTGTTCATCTTATATTTTGCACCTTTCTTGCTATCTATTATTCTTGTTATTTTTTTTATCTTAATTCTTCTTATCTCAAGATTTTGTTTGCAGATATAAAAAAAAAAAAAAAAGTTGTTATCTTTGAGATTTTTGTGATACCTTTCAATTCGTGCATATATCAAAAAAAAAAAAAAAAAAAAATTCGTCCATAAAAAAAGTATATGTTATCTTTGATATTCCTATGTTAGATCTCAGTTTACATTAAAAAAAAAAAATTGACTCTTCATATTCCATTGAGATCTATCTTTATAATTCTGTCTCTTTGTGTTCTTTGATAATCTTTATAATTCCGTCTCTTTGTGTTCTTTGATGATCTTTATAATTCTGTCTCTTTGTGTTCTTTGATAATCTATCTTTGTTTTTCATTTCTATTAGCCTATTTGTTACAAATTGTTCTTTTCTTTAAGCCTACCTTATTATTTTCTTGTTAGCCTACCTTATTTTTTTTTATCATTGATTACTACATTCTTGAATTTTGTTTGATTGAGAAACTTAGTTCATCTAAGAAATCAAAAGGCAAATTTGAGAGGTAAAAGGCAAGAGTGTGACATCATTAGAGAAAAAGCCAAAATTGAGTGTATACACGAGTGGTATACATTAATTTTGAGTGAAACACGTGAGGGAGTGTTGTGAGATTGTTTTTATTTTTGTCTATTTTCTTTTGTTAAAATTTTAGGTTTTACAATCATGTCAAAAGACACAAGTTCTTCTTCTACAAATGATCATGTGATTCAAGCTATGCAACAACAATTCGAAAGAATGTTTAACATGATGGCGGGAGTCAATGAGAAATTGGAGAGGCATGATGGCATCCTTAACCAATTACAAGGAGAGCCTAAAGAAAGGAGACGTCCACCAATTGACTAAGAGGACTATGAAGGAGAGGATGAATTGGATGATGATCAAGTCACCTTGGTGGGACAACAAATCAATCCTAGGAGACAAGCTAGGAGAGGACGTCCTAAAGATGATGTTGATCGCAACCTTGGAAGCATCAAAATGAAGATTCCTTCATTCCAAGGAAGAAATGATCCAGATGTGTACCTTGAATGGGAGAGGAAAGTGGAACTCATCTTCGAATGTCACAATTATTCGGAGGAGAAAAAGGTAAAACTTGCCGCTGTTGAGTTTAGTGATTATGCAATTGTTTGGTGGGATCAATTTTGCAAGGAAAGACGTAGATATGGAGAAAGACCCGTGGAGTCTTGGAGGGAAATGAAGCAAATCATGAGAAAGAGGTTTGTTCCAAGCCACTACTATAGAGAGCTTCATCAAAGGTTACAAACTCTAATTCAAGGATCCATGAGTGTGGAGGAGTATCATAAAGAAATGGAGAAGGCTATGATTAGAGCAAATGTGGTAGAAGATCGTGAAGCTACCATGGCAAGGTTTTTGAGAGGGCTAAACAAAAACATTGCTGATGTTGTTGATTTGCAACATTATGTGGAGATTGAAGATATGGTGAATTTGGCCATGAAAGTGGAAAGGCAATTGAAAGGAAAGAGGTATGATTCTAAACCAAATGTGGGTTCTTCTTCTTCTTGGAAAACTTCTTGGGGGAAAAAGGATAATAAACCTTTTAACAAGTCAAAAGTGGAAGAAAATAAACCTAAAATTGACTTGGGTAATAAGGGAAAGGGTGAGAATCAACCAGCCCAAACTAGGGGAATCAAATGTTTTAAGTGTTTGGGTCATGGGCACATTGCTAGGGAATGTCCAAATAAGAGAGCTATGATTCTAAGGGATGGTGATATTGAATCGGAGAGTGAGGGGGATAGTGATGATGATATGCCTTCTTTAGAAGATTGTAGTGATGTTGAATGTGCTAAGGGAGATAATCTTGTTGTTCAAAGAACATTGAGTTTGCAAAATAAACATGATGTCCATAGGGAGCAAAGGGAAAATTTGTTTCATACTCATTGTTTGATTTCTAACAAGTTGTGCAACATGATTGTGGATAGTGGAAGTTGTACTAATGTAGCAAGCACTTTGCTAGTGGAGAAATTGAAGTTGCCTACTACCAAGCACCCAAAACCATACAAGTTGCAATGGCTTAATGAAAGTGGAGTTGTAAAGGTAAATAAGCAAGTTCTAATTTCTTTTCAAATTGGTAGATATAAGGATGAGGTGTTGTGTGATGTGTGATGTGTTACCAATGTTGGACGGACATATGTTGTTGGGGAGACCTTGGCAATATGATAGAAGGGCTAATCATGATGGATTCAAAAATATGTAGACTTTGACTATGGATGGAAAAAGGTTTAACCTTGGACCATTAACCCCAAAACAGATTTTTGAAGACCAAATGCGCATCAAGCAACAATATGAAGAAATGGGTTCTTCATTGGGAAATTCTTTGGGAAGGGAAACCTTTGAGAGTAAAGAAAAAGGTGAGATGAGTGAACCTAAAAATTCCAATTCTCTTGACCAAAATGGGAAACACATGGTGAGAGAAAACAAGGAAGGTTCAAATGAAAGAAAAATGAGTGTTTATGCAAAAATGAGTGATGTGAAGGAAGCTATGCTTTTGAGGCAACACATGCTTGTACTTATGTACAAGGAGATTTTGCATATTTCTAACGAAATAACTAATGGTTTGCCTAATGTTGTTGTTGATCTTTTACAGGTTTATGAAGATTTATTCCCAGAAGAAATTCCAAATGGTTTGCCACCTAAAAGAGGCATTGAGCACCAAATTGATTTCATACCTGGAGCAAGCATTCCAAATAGACCAGCATATAGATGTAATCCGGAGGAGACCAAGGAAATCCAAAAGCAAGTGAGTGAGCTTATGGAGAAGGGTTATGTTCGTGAAAGCATGAGTCCATGTGCCGTACCCGTCTTGTTAGTGCCTAAGAAAGATGGAACTTGGAGGATGTGTGTTGATTGTCGTGCCATCAACAAAATCACGATGAAGTATAGACATCCCATTCCTAGGCTAGATGACATGTTGGATGAATTGCATGGTTCATATTTGTTTTCAAAAATTGATTTGAAATCTGGTTATCACCAAATTAGAATGAGAGAAGGTGATGAATGGAAAACAGCTTTTAAAACTAAACATGGTTTATATGAGTGGTTAGTAATGCCTTTTGGTTTAACTAATGCACCAAGCACTTTCATGAGATTGATGAATCATGTTTTAAGAGCATTCATAGGCAAATTTGTTGTTGTCTATTTTGATGATATCTTGGTTTATAGCAAAAATTTAGATGAGCATGTACAACATTTGACTTGTGTTTTTGATGTGCTTAGAGAAGAGAAGTTGTATGCTAATCTAAAGAAATGCTGTTTTTGCACTAATGAAATTACTTTTCTTGGATATATTGTCAATGACAAGGGCATTCATGTTGATCAAGAAAAGGTAAAAGTAATTAGAGAATGGCCAACACCCACAAATGTAAGTGATGCAAGAAGCTTTCATGGTTTAGCTAGCTTTTATAGAAGGTTCATTAAAAATTTTTCTACCATAGCTGCACCTTTAACTGAATGCATCAAAAAGAATGTTGGTTTTAAGTGGGGAATTGAACAAGATGAGGCTTTTAACTTGCTAAAAGACAAATTAAGTTCTGCACCCTTGTTATCTTTGCCAAATTTTACTAAACCTTTTGAGATTGAGTGCGATGCAAGTGGCATAGGTATTGGAGGAGTTTTGATGCAAGAAGGCAAGCCCATAGCATTCTTTAGCGAAAAGCTAAGTGGAGCAAGTCTAAACTACCCTACATATGACAAGGAGTTCTATGCATTGGTGAGAGTTCTAAGGACATGGCAGCATTACCTTGGTTACAAAGAATTCATAATTCACACTGACCATGAGTCCTTGAAGTATCTCAAAGGACAAGGAAAGCTCAACAAGAGACATGCAAAATGGGTGGAATTCATTGAATCCTTTCCGTACATCATTAAGTACAAGCAAGGGAAAGAAAATGTGGTGGCCGATGCATTGTCAAGAAGGTATGCCTTGATCTCTAAACTTGATGCAAAATTATTAGGATTTGAATACATCAAAGATCTTTATTCTAATGATCCTGATTTTTCTAATGTTTATGGGGCATGTGAGAAAGGGGGTTTTGATAAGTTCTATAAGTTTGATGGTTTTCTTTTTCGGGAAAACAAATTGTGTGTGCCGCAAAGTTCTTTAAGAGAGTTACTTATGAGAGAGGCACATAGCGGAGGTTTAATGGGGCATTTTGGGATTAAGAAAACTTTGGATGTGTTGGGTGACCATTTCTTTTGGCCACACATGAAAAGGGATGTTAAGAGAATTTGTGAGAAATGCATTACTTGCAAACAAGCCAAATCCAAAGCAATGCCTCATGGTTTGTATACACCTCTTACCATACCAAATGAACCTTGGGTAGACATTTCTATGGATTTTGTTTTAGGATTACCTAGGTCCAAGGGAGGGAGAGATTCCATTTTTGTTGTTGTGGACAGGTTTAGCAAAATGGCACATTTCATTCCATGTCACAAGACGGATGATGCAACCCATATTGCCAACCTATTCTTCAAGGAGATTGTTAGGCTACATGGAGTGCCAAGGACCATTGTGAGTGATAGGGATGTCAAATTCCTAAGTCACTTTTGGAAGACTCTTTGGGGAAAGATGGGGACAAAGCTTTTGTATTCTACAACTTGTCATCCACAAACGGATGGACAAACGGAGGTGGTCAATAGGACACTTTCAACACTTTTGAGGGCTGTCATCCAAAGAAATCTGAAGAATTGGGAAGAATGTTTGCCACATGTGGAATTTGCTTACAATACGAGTGTGCATGGTTCAACAAATTGCTCACCATTTGAAGTTGTGTATGGATTCAACCCAATGACTCCATTAGATTTGCTACCATTGCCATTGGACAAAGCTAATCTAGAGGGGAAACAAAAAGCTGAGTTCATCAAGACTTTGCATGAGAGGGTGCGTGCAAACATTGAGAAGAAGACACTCCAATATGAAAAGCAACACAACAAGGGGAGGAAGCAAGTCATTTTTGAGCCCGGAGATTGGGTGTGGGTGCACTTGAGGAAGGAAAGATTTCCTAACCAAAGGAAATCAAAGCTTATGCCAAGAGGAGATGGTCCTTTTAAAGTGCTTCAACGCATCAACAACAATGCCTACAAGCTAGAACTTCCAAGTGATAAAGATGATGGAGCTGATTTGAGGACAAATCCTTTTGAAGAAAGGGGGAATGATGTGAATCCAAGTTCAAAGCCTAAAGAGATCCAAGATCCATTAATAGTACAAGAAGGCCCAATCACAAGGTCCAAATCCAAGAAGCTTCAAGAAGCCATATTGGGTTTAATTAAGGACATTTGGAAAGCCCAAGAATTTCAGCCCAATAAGGCATCCATGGAGGCCCAAGGAATAATATTTAACTTGTTTTTGTGTTAATAACAATTAGGGTTACATGTAGCCACCATATACAAGTTAATAGGGTAATTAATACCAAGTAATGGTTATTATTATGGGTAGTGGTTACTAAAGTTAATGGGGTAATCAATACCAAGTAATGGCTATTAATGTGGGTAATGGCTATTAAGGCCATTTAAGAGTCAAAGTAATCCTATGTGTGTGAGTCTATTTTAGTAGTGTGAGCATGGACTTGTACTCTATATAAACAAGTCCTTTTCTTTCTTTTGTAGCATGAATGAATTTGATATATGAATTATAACTTTGTTTGAGTTTTATTGTGAGGAATTTTGTCTTTAATTTCTTGCATAAACTTTGTGACTTATCAAGCTTTATTCTAGCTTGTGGTGTCAAAATCTAAATCTTTGTTTTCTTGTTATTTATCAAACTTTCTTGTTTGTGGCATAAGAGGAAATTCAAAGTCTATCTTAGTATCTTTACCCTTGTTGGTAAAGGGGTTAAGTAGCATCTATCTTCTTACTTCAATCTTTGAACGATCCGAATTTGTGGATTAAATTGGTAATTTCTAGTTTTCTTCTAATTCAATTTATCATAGTATTCTTGCTATTGGGGAGTTAATTGATGAAACCTACAATTCCCATCAACAAATTTGCACGAGTTCACGTTTTGCGTTCAAACATGCGCAAATGTGCACAAACTATGCAATCCGTTAAATCAATTTGAATTCAAAGTTTTTAACCCTGGAATACGAATATGGGATGTTAAATATTCAACTGGAACATTGGATAACATGTCTTAAACCATTTGTGCACAAATTTGCACGAGTTCACGTTTTGCGTTCAAACATGCGCAAAATGTGCACAAATTACGCACCCCGTTAAATCAATTCGAATCATGAGTTTTTAATGCTGTAGTATGCATTTGGGATGTTAATTATTCAATTGGAACATTGGATATCAGGTTTCAAACATTTGTGCACAAATGTTCACGTTTTGCGTTCAAACGTGTGCATATGTGCACAAATTTTGCATTCCGTAAAATCAATATGAATTATGAGTTTTAACGGCTGGAATAGGAATTTGGGATGATAAATATTCAATTTGAGCACTGGATAACATGTTTAGAACTATTTGTGCACAAATTTGCACGAGTTCACGTTTTGCGTTCAAACATGCGCAAATGTGCACAAACTATGCAATCCGTTAAATCAATTTGAATTTGAAGTTTTTAACTCTGGAATATGAACTTGGGATGTTAAATATTCAATTGGAACATTGGATAACATGGTTGAAACCATTTGTCCGCAAATTTGCACGAGTTCACGTTTTGCGTTCAAACATGCGCAGATGCACACAAATGATGGACTCCGTTAAATCAATTTTGAACTATGCATTTTTAAAGCTGCAACATGCATTTGGGATGTTAAATATTCAATTGGAAACATTGGATACAAGTTTCAAACATTTGGGCACAAATTTTCACGAGTTCACGTCTTGCGTTCAAACATGCGCAAATGTGCACAGATTTTGCATTCGGTAAAATCAATATGAATTATGAGTTTTAAAAGCTGGAATAGGAATTTGGGAAGATAAATATTCAATTTGGGCATTGGATAAATTGTTTAGAACCATTTGTGCGCGAGTTCGCGTTTTGCGTTCAAACATGCGCATAAATGTGCACAAATTATGCAATCCGTTAAATCAATTTGAATTCGAAGTTTTTAACCCTGGAATACGAATTTGGGATGTTAAATATTCAATTGGAACATTGGATAACATGTCTTAAACCATTTGTGCACAAATTTGCACGAGTTCACGTTTTACGTTCAAACATGCGCAAAATGTGCACAAATTACGCACCCCGTTAAATCAATTCGAATCATGAGTTTTTAATGCTGTAGTATGCATTTGGGATGTTAATTATTCAACTGGAACATTGGATATCAGGTTTCAAACATTTGTGCACAAATGTTCACGTTTTGCGTTCAAACGTGTGCATATGTGCACAAATTTTGCATTCCGTAAAATCAATATGAATTATGAGTTTTAACGGCTGGAATAGGAATTTGGGATGATAAATATTCAATTTGAGCACTGGATAACATGTTTAGTACTATTTGTGCACAAATTTGCACGAGTTCACGTTTTGCGTTCAAACATGCGCAAACGTGCACAAACTATGCAATCCGTTAAATCAATTTGAATTCGAAGTTTTTAACTCTGGAATATGAACTTGGGATGTTAAATATTCAATTGGAACATTGGATAACATGGTTAAAACCATTTGTCCGTAAATTTGCACGAGTTCACGTTTTGCGTTCAAACATGCGCAGATGCACACAAATGATGGACTCCGTTAAATCAATTTTGAACTATGCGTTTTTAAAGCTGCAACATGCATTTGGGATGTTAAATATTCAATTGGAAACATTGGATACAAGTTTCAAACATTTGGGCACAAATTTTCATGAGTTCACGTCATGCGTTCAAACATGCGCAAATGTGCATAGATTTTGCATTCGGTAAAATCAATATGAATTATGAGTTTTAAAAGCTGGAATAGGAATTTGGGAAGATAAATATTCAATTTGGGCATTGGATAAATTGTTTAGAACCATTTGTGCGCGAGTTCGCGTTTTGCGTTCAAACATGCGCATAAATGTGCACAAATTATGCAATCCGTTAAATCAATTTGAATTCGAAGTTTTTAACCCTGGAATACGAATTTGGGATGTTAAATATTCAACTGGAACATTGGATAACATGTCTAAAACCATTTGTGTACAAATTTGCATGAGTTCACGTTTTGCGTTCAAACATGCGCAAAATATGCACAAATTACGCACCCCGTTAAATCAATTCGAATCATGAGTTTTTAATGCTGTAGTATGCATTTGGGATGTTAATTATTCAATTGGAACATTGGATATCAGGTTTCAAACATTTGTGCACAAATGTTCACGTTTTGCGTTCAAATGTGTGCATATGTGCACAAATTTTGCATTCCGTAAAATCAATATGAATTATGAGTTTTAACGGCTGGAATAGGAATTTGGGATGATAAATATTCAATTTCAGCACTGGATAACATGTTTAGAACTATTTGTGCACAAATTTGCACAAGTTCACGTTTTGCGTTCAAACATGCGCAAATGTGCACAAACTATGCAATCCGTTAAATCAATTTGAATTCGAAGTTTTTAACTCTGGAATATGAACTTGGGATGTTAAATATTCAATTGGAACATTGGATAACATGGTTAAAACCATTTGTCCGTAAATTTGCACGAGTTCACGTTTTGTGTTCAAACATGCGCAGATGCACACAAATGATGGACTCCGTTAAATCAATTTTGAACTATGCGTTTTTAAAGCTGCAACATACATTTGGGATGTTAAATATTCAATTGGAAACATTGTATACAAGTTTCAAACATTTGGGCACAAATTTTCACGAGTTCACGTCATGCGTTCAAACATGCGCAAATGTGCACAGATTTTGCATTCGGTAAAATCAATATGAATTATGAGTTTTAAAAGCTGGAATAGGAATTTGGGAAGATAAATATTCAATTTGGACATTGGATAAATTGTTTAGAACCATTTGTGCGCGAGTTTGCGTTTTGCGTTCAAACATGCGCATAAATGTGCACAAATTATGCAATCCGTTAAATCAATTTGAATTCAAAGTTTTTAACCCTGGAATACGAATTTGGGATGTTAAATATTCAACTGGAACATTGGATAACATGTCTTAAACCATTTGTGCACAAATTCGCATGAGTTCACGTTTTACGTTCAAACATGCGCAAAATGTGCACAAATTATGCACCCCGTTAAATCAATTCGAATCATGAGTTTTTAATGCTGTAGTATGCATTTGGGATGTTAATTATTCAACTGGAACATTGGATATCAGGTTTCAAACATTTGTGCGCAAATGTTCACGTTTTGTGTTCAAACGTGTGCATATGTGCACAAATTTTGCATTCCATAAAATCAATATGAATTATGAGTTTTAACGGCTGGAATAGGAATTTGGGATGATAAATATTCAATTTGAGCATTGGATAACATGTTTAGAACTATTTGTGCACAAATTTGCACGAGTTCACGTTTTGCGTTCAAACATGCGCAAATGTGCACAAACTATGCAATCCGTTAAATCAATTTGAATTCGATGTTTTTAACCCTAGAATACGAATTTGGGATGTTAAATATTCAACTGGAACATTGGATAACATGTCTTAAACCATTTGTGCACAAATTTGCACGAGTTCACGTTTTGCGTTCAAACATGCGCAAAATGTGCACAAATTACGCACCCCGTTAAATCAATTCGAATCATGAGTTTTTAATGCTGTAGTATGCATTTGGGATGTTAATTATTCAATTGGAACATTGGATATCAGGTTTCAAACATTTGTGCACAAATGTTCACATTTTGCGTTCAAACGTGTGCATATGTGCACAAATTTTGCATTCCGTAAAATCAATATGAATTATGAGTTTTAACGGCTGGAATAGGAATTTGGGATGATAAATATTCAATTTGAGCACTGGATAACATGTTTAGAACTATTTGTGCACAAATTTGCACGAGTTCACGTTTTGCGTTCAAACATGCGCAAATGTGCACAAACTATGCAATCCGTTAAATCAATTTGAATTCGAAGTTTTTAACTCTGGAATATGAACTTGGGATGTTAAATATTCAATTGGAACATTGGATAACATGGTTAAAACCATTTGTCCGTAAATTTGCACGAGTTCACGTTTTGCGTTCAAACATGCGCAGATGCACACAAATGATGGACTCCGTTAAATCAATTTTGAACTATGCATTTTTAAAGCTGCAACATGCATTTGGGATGTTAAATATTCAATTGGAAACATTGGATACAAGTTTCAAACATTTGGGCACAAATTTTCACAAGTTCACGTCATGCGTTCAAACATGCGCAAATGTGCACAGATTTTGCATTCGGTAAAATCAATATGAATTATGAGTTTTAAAAGCTGGAATAGGAATTTGGGAAGACAAATATTCAATTTGGACATTGGATAAATTGTTTAGAACCATTTGTGCGCGAGTTCGCGTTTTGCGTTCAAACATGTGCATAAATGTGCACAAATTATGCAATCCGTTAAATCAATTTGAATTCGAAGTTTTTAACCCTGGAATACGAATTTGGGATGTTAAATATTCAACTGGAACATTGGATAACATGATGTGAATCCAAGTTCAAAGCCTAAAGAGATCCAAGATCCATTAATGGTACAAGAAGGCCCAATCACAAGGTCCAAGTCCAAGAAGCTTCAAGAAGCCATATTAGTTTTAATTAAGGACATTTGGAAAGCCCAAGAATTTCAGCCCAATAAGGCATCCATGGAGGCCCAAGGAATAATATTTAACTTGTTTTTGTGTTAATAACAATTAGGGTTACATGTAGCCACCATATACAAGTTAATAGGGTAATTAATACTAAGTAATGGCTATTATTATGGGTAGTGGTTACTAAAGTTAATGGGGTAATCAATAATAAGTAATGGCTATTAATGTGGTTAATGGTTATTAAGGCCATTTAAGAGTAAAAGTAATCCTATGTGTGTGAGTCTATTTTAGTAGTGTGAGCATGGACTTGTACTCTATATAAACAAGTCCTTTGCTTTCTTTTGTAGCATGAATGAATTTGATATATGAATTATAACTTTGTTTGAGTTTTATTGTGAGGAATTTTGTCTTTAATTTCTTGCATAAACTTTGTGACTTATCAAGCTTTATTCTAGCTTGTGGTGTCAAAATCTAAATCTTTGTTTTCTTGTTATTTATCAAACATTCTTGTTTGTGGCATAAGAGGAAATTCAAAGTCTATCTTAGTATCTTTATCCTTGTTGGTAAAGGGGTTAAGTAGCATCTATCTTCTTACTTCAATCTTTGAACGATCCGAATTTGTGGATTAAATTGGTAATTTCTAGTTTTCTTTCAATTCAACTTATCATAGTATTCTTGCTATTGGGGAGTTAATTGATGAAACCTACAATTCCCATCATAAGTGGTATCAGAGCATTGGCTCAAGATTGAGGTTTGCGTATCCAAAACTATCTTTTAGTTCTCAATATCTTGTGTTCATCTTATATTTTGCACCTTTCTTGCTATCTATTATTCTTGTTATTTTTTTTATCTTAATTCTTCTTATCTCAAGATTTTGTTTGCAGATATCAAAAAAAAAAAAAGTTGTTATCTTTGAGATTTTTGTGATACCTTTCAATTCGTGCATATATCAAAAAAAAAAAAAAAAAAAAAAAAGAAAAATTCGTCCATAAAAAAAGTATATGTTATCTTTGATATTCCTATGTTAGATCTCAGTTTACATTAAAAAAAAAAAATTGACTCTTCATATTCCATTGAGATCTATCTTTATAATTCTGTCTCTTTGTGTTCTTTGATGATCTTTATAATTCCGTCTCTTTGTGTTCTTTGATGATCTTTATAATTCTGTCTCTTTGTGTTCTTTGATAATCTATCTTTGTTTTTCATTTCTATTAGCCTATTTGTTACAAATTGTTCTTTTCTTTAAGCCTACCTTATTATTTTCTTGTTAGCCTACCTTATTTTTTTTTATCATTGATTACTACATTCTTGAATTTTGTTTGATTGAGAAACTTAGTTCATCTAAGAAATTAAAAGGCAAATTTGAGAGGTAAAAGGCAAGAGTGTGACATCATTAGAGAAAAAGCCAAAATTGAGTGTAAACACGAGTGGTATACATCAATTTTGAGTGAAACACGTGAGGGAGTGTTGTGAGATTGTTTCTTTCTATTTTCTTTTGTTAAAATTTTAGGTTTTACAATCATGTCAAAAGACACAAGTTCTTCTTCTACAAATGATCATGTGATTCAAGCTATGCAACAACAATTCGAAAGAATGTTTAACATGATGGCGGGAGTCAATGAGAAATTGGAGAGGCATGATGGCATCCTTAACCAATTACAAGGAGAGCCTAAACAAAGGAGACGTCCACCAATTGACCAAGAGGACTATGAAGGAGAGGATGAATTGGATGATGATCAAGTCACCTTGGTGGGACAACAAATCAATCCTAGGAGACAAGCTAGGAGAGGACGTCCTAAAGATGATGTTGATCGCAACCTTGGAAGCATCAAAATGAAGATTCCTTCATTCCAAGGAAGAAATGATCCAGATGTGTACCTTGAATGGGAGAGGAAAGTGGAACTCATCTTCGAATGTCACAATTATTCAGAGGAGAAAAAGGTAAAACTTGCCGCTGTTGAGTTTAGTGATTATGCAATTGTTTGGTGGGATCAATTTTGCAAGGAAAGACGTAGATATGGAGAAAGACCCGTGGAGTCTTGGAGGGAAATGAAGCAAATCATGAGAAAGAGGTTTGTTCCAAGCCATTACTATAGAGAGCTTCATCAAAGGTTACAAACTCTAATTCAAGGATCCATGAGTGTTTAGGAGTATCACAAAGAAATGAAGAAGGCTATGATTAGAGCAAATGTGGTAGAAGATCGTGAAGCTACCATGGCAAGGTTTTTGAGAGGGCTAAACAAAAACATTGCTGATGTTGTTGATTTGCAACATTATGTGGAGATTGAAGATATGGTGAATTTGGCCATGAAAGTGGAAAGGCAATTGAAAGGAAAGAGGTATGATTCTAAACCAAATGTGGGTTCTTCTTCTTCTTGGAAAACTTCTTGGGGGAAAAAGGATGATAAACCTTTTAACAAGTCAAAAGTGGAAGAAAATAAACCTAAAATTGACTTGGGTAATAAAGGAAAGGGTGAGAATCAACCAGCCCAAACTAGGGGAATCAAATGTTTTAAGTGTTTGGGTCATGGGCACATTGCTAGGGAATGTCCAAATAAGAGAGCTATGATTCTAAGGGATGGTGATATTGAATCGGAGAGTGAGGGGGATAGTGATGATGATATGCCTTCTTTAGAAGATTGTAGTGATGTTGAATGTGCTAAGGGAGATAATCTTGTTGTTCAAAGAACATTGAGTTTGCAAAATAAACATGATGTCCATAGGGAGCAAAGGGAAAATTTGTTTCATACTCATTGTTTGATTTCTAACAAGTTGTGCAACATGATTGTGGATAGTGGAAGTTGTACTAATGTAGCAAGCACTTTGCTAGTGGAGAAATTGAAGTTGCCTACTACCAAGCACCCAAGACCATACAAGTTGCAATGGCTTAATGAAAGTGGAGTTGTAAAGGTAAATAAGCAAGTTCTAATTTCTTTTCAAATTGGTAGATATAAGGATGAGGTGTTGTGTGATGTGTTACCAATGTTGGCCGGACATATGTTGTTGGGGAGACCTTGGCAATATGATAGAAGGGCTAATCATGATGGATTCAAAAATATGTATACTTTGACTATGGATGGAAAAAGGTTTAACCTTGGACCATTAACCCCAAAACAGATTTTTGAAGACCAAATGCGCATCAAGCAACAATATGAAGAAATGGGTTCTTCATTGGGAAATTCTTTGGGAAGGGAAACCTTTGAGAGTAAAGAAAAAGGTGAGATGAGTGAACCTAAAAATTCCAATTCTCTTGACCAAAATGGGAAACACATGGTGAGAGAAAACAAGGAAGGTTCAAATGAAAGAAAAATGAGTGTTTATGCAAAAATGAGTGATGTGAAGGAAGCTATGCTTTTGAGGCAACACATGCTTGTACTTATGTACAAGGAGATTTTGCATATTTCTAACGAAATAACCAATGGTTTGCCTAGTGTTGTTGTTGATCTTTTGCAGGTTTATGAAGATTTATTTCCAGAAGAAATTCCAAATGGTTTGCCACCTAAAAGAGGCATTGAGCACCAAATTGATTTCATACCTGGAGCAAGCATTCCAAATAGACCAGCATATAGATGTAATCCAGAGGAGACCAAGGAAATCCAAAAGCAAGTGAGAGAGCTTATGGAGAAGGGTTATGTTCGTGAAAGCATGAGTCCATGTGCCGTACCCATCTTGTTAGTGCCTAAGAAAGATGGAACTTGGAGGATGTGTGTTGATTGTCGTGCCATCAACAAAATCACGGTGAAGTATAGACATCCTATTCCTAGGCTAGATGACATGTTGGATGAATTGCATGGTTCATATTTGTTTTCAAAAATTGATTTGAAATCTGGTTATCATCAAATTAGAATGAGAGAAGGTGATGAATGGAAAACAGCTTTTAAAACTAAACATGGTTTATATGAGTGGTTAGTAATGCCTTTTGGTTTAACTAATGCACCAAGCACTTTCATGAGATTGATGAATCATGTTTTAAGAGCATTTATAGGCAAATTTGTTGTTGTCTATTTTGATGATATCTTGGTTTATAGCAAAAATTTAGATGAGCATGTACAACATTTGACTTGTGTTTTTGATGTTCTTAGAGAAGAGAAGTTGTATGCTAATCTAAAGAAATGTTGTTTTTGCACTAATGAAATTACTTTTCTTGGATATATTGTCAATGACAAGGGATTCATGTTGATCAAGAAAAGGTAAAAGTAATTAGAGAATGGCCAACACCCACAAGTGTAAGTGATGCAAGAAGCTTTCATGGTTTAGCTAGCTTTTATAGAAGGTTCATTAAAAAATTTTCTACCATAGCTGCACCTTTAACTGAATGCATTAAAAAGAATGTTGGTTTTAAGTGGGGAATTGAACAAGATAAGGCTTTTAACTTGCTAAAAGACAAATTAAGTTCTGCACCCTTGTTATCTTTGCCAAATTTTACTAAACCTTTTGAGATTGAGTGCGATGCAAGTGGCATAGGTATTGGAGGAGTTTTGATGCAAGAAGGCAAGCCCATAGCATTCTTTAGCGAAAAGCTAAGTGGAGCAAGTCTAAACTACCCTACATATGACAAGGAGTTCTATGCATTGGTGAGGGTTCTAAGGACATGGCAGCATTACCTTGGTTACAAAGAATTCATAATTCACACTGACCATGAGTCCTTGAAGTATCTCAAAGGACAAGGAAAGCTCAACAAGAGACATGCAAAATGGGTGGAATTCATTGAATCCTTTCCGTACATCATTAAGTACAAGCAAGGGAAAGAAAATGCGGTGGCTGATGCATTGTCAAGAAGGTATGCCTTGATCTCTAAACTTGATGCAAAATTATTGGGATTTGAATACATCAAAGATCTTTATTCTAATGATCCTGATTTTTCTAATGTTTATGGGGCATGTGAGAAAGGGGGTTTTGATAAGTTCTATAAGTTTGATGGTTTTCTTTTTCGGGAAAACAAATTGTGTGTGCCACAAAGTTCTTTAAGAGAGTTACTTATGAGAGAGGCACATAGCGGAGGTTTAATGGGGCATTTTGGGATTAAGAAAACTTTGGATGTGTTGGGTGACCATTTCTTTTGGCCACACATGAAAAGGGATGTTAAGAGAATTTGTGAGAAATGCATTACTTGCAAACAAGCCAAATCCAAAGCAATGCCTCATGGTTTGTATACACCTCTTACCATACCAAATGAACCTTGGGTAGACATTTCTATGGATTTTGTTTTAGGATTACCTAGGTCCAAGGGAGGGAGAGATTCCATTTTTGTTGTTGTGGACAGGTTTAGCAAAATGGCACATTTCATTCCATGTCACAAGACGGATGATGCAACCCATATTGCCAATCTATTCTTCAAGGAGATTGTTAGGCTACATGGAGTGCCAAGGACCATTGTGAGTGATAGGGATGTCAAATTCCTAAGTCACTTTTGGAAGACTCTTTGGGGAAAGATGGGGACAAAGCTTTTGTATTCTACAACTTGTCATCCACAAACGGATGGACAAACGGAGGTGGTCAATAGGACACTTTCAACACTTTTGAGGGCTGTCATCCAAAGAAATCTGAAGAATTGGGAAGAATGTTTGCCACATGTGGAATTTGCTTACAATAGGAGTGTGCATGGTTCAACAAATTGCTCACCATTTGAAGTTGTGTATGGATTCAACCCAATGACTCCATTAGATTTGCTACCATTGCCATTGGACAAAGCTAATCTAGAGGGGAAACAAAAAGCTGAGTTCATCAAGACTTTGCATGAGAGGGTGCATGCAAACATTGAGAAGAAGACACTCCAATATGAAAAGCAACACAACAAGGGGAGGAAGCAAGTCATTTTTGAGTCCGGAGATTGGGTGTGGGTGCACTTGAGGAAGGAAAGATTTCCTAACCAAAGGAAATCAAAGCTTATGCCAAGAGGAGATGGTCCTTTTAAAGTGCTTCAACGCATCAACAACAATGCCTACAAGCTAGAACTTCCAAGTGAGTATGGCAATGTTAGTGCTACATTTAATGTTAGTGACTTGTCTTTGTTTGATTTAGGTGATAAAGATGATGGAGCTGATTTGAGGACAAATCCTTTTGAAGAAAGGGGGAATGATGTGAATCCAAGTTCAAAGCCTAAAGAGATCCAAGATCCATTAATGGTACAAGAAGGCCCAATCACAAGGTCCAAGTCCAAGAAGCTTCAAGAAGCCATATTAGGTTTAATTAAGGACATTTGGAAAGCCCAAGAATTTCAGCCCAATAAGGCATCCATGGAGGCCCAAGGAATAATATTTAACTTGTTTTTGTGTTAATAACAATTAGGGTTACATGTAGCCACCATATACAAGTTAATAGGGTAATTAATACTAAGTAATGGCTATTATTATGGGTAGTGGTTACTAAAGTTAATGGGGTAATCAATAATAAGTAATGGCTATTAATGTGGTTAATGGTTATTAAGGCCATTTAAGAGTAAAAGTAATCCTATGTGTGTGAGTCTATTTTAGTAGTGTGAGCATGGACTTGTACTCTATATAAACAAGTCCTTTGCTTTCTTTTGTAGCATGAATGAATTTGATATATGAATTATAACTTTGTTTGAGTTTTATTGTGAGGAATTTTGTCTTTAATTTCTTGCATAAACTTTGTGACTTATCAAGCTTTATTCTAGCTTGTGGTGTCAAAATCTAAATCTTTGTTTTCTTGTTATTTATCAAACATTCTTGTTTGTGGCATAAGAGGAAATTCAAAGTCTATCTTAGTATCTTTATCCTTGTTGGTCAAGGGGTTAAGTAGCATCTATCTTCTTACTTCAATCTTTGAACGATCCGAATTTGTGGATTAAATTGGTAATTTCTAGTTTTCTTTCAATTCAACTTATCATAGTATTCTTGCTATTGGGGAGTTAATTGATGAAACCTACAATTCCCATCATAACATGTCTTAAACCATTTGTGCACAAATTTGCATGAGTTCACGTTTTACGTTCAAACATGTGCAAAATGTGCACAAATTACGCACCCCGTTAAATCAATTCGAATCATGAGTTTTTAATGCTGTAGTATGCATTTGGGATGTTAATTATTCAACTGGAACATTGGATATCAGGTTTCAAACATTTGTGCACAAATGTTCACGTTTTGTGTTCAAACGTGTGCATATGTGCACAAATTTTGCATTCCGTAAAATCAATATGAATTATGAGTTTTAAACGGCTGGAATAGGAATTTGGGATGATAAATATTCAATTTGAGCACTGGATAACATGTTTAGAACTATTTGTGCACAAATTTGCACGAGTTCACGTTTTGCGTTCAAACATGCGCAAATGTGCACAAACTATGCAATCCGTTAAATCAATTTGAATTCGAAGTTTTTAACCTTGGAATACGAATTTGGGATGTTAAATATTCAACTGGAACATTGGATAACATGTCTTAAACCATTTGTGCACAAATTTGCACGAGTTCACGTTTTGCGTTCAAACATGCGCAAAATGTGCACAAATTACGCACCCCGTTAAATCAATTCGAATCATGAGTTTTTAATGCTGTAGTATGCATTTGGGATGTTAATTATTCAATTGGAACATTGGATATCAGGTTTCAAACATTTGTGCACAAATGTTCACGTTTTGCGTTCAAACGTGTGCATATGTGCACAAATTTTGCATTCCGTAAAATCAATATGAATTATGAGTTTTAACGGCTGGAATAGGAATTTGGGATGATAAATATTCAATTTGAGCACTGGATAACATGTTTAGAACTATTTGTGCACAAATTTGCACAAGTTCACGCTTTGCGTTCAAACATGCGTAAATGTGCACAAACTATGCAATCCGTTAAATCAATTTGAATTCGAAGTTTTTAACTCTGGAATATGAACTTGGGATGTTAAATATTCAATTGGAACATTGGATAACATGGTTAAAACCATTTGTCCGTAAATTTGCACGAGTTCACGTTTTGCGTTCAAACATGCGCAGATGCGCACAAATGATGGACTCCGGTAAATCAATTTTGAACTATGCATTTTTAAAGATGCAACATGCATTTGGGATGTTAAATATTCAATTGGAAACATTGGATGCAAGTTTCAAACATTTGGGCACAAATTTTCACGAGTTCACGTCTTGCGTTCAAACATGCACAAATGTGCACAGATTTTGCATTTGGTAAAATCAATATGAATTATGAGTTTTAAAAGCTGGAATAGGAATATGGGAAGATAAATATTCAATTTGGGCATTGGATAAATTGTTTAGAACCATTTGTGCGTGAGTTCGCGTTTTGCGTTCAAACATGCGCATAAATGTGCACAAATTATGCAATCCGTTATATCAATTTGAATTCGAAGTTTTTAACCCTGGAATACGAATTTGGGATGTTAAATATTCAACTGGAACATTTGATAACATGTCTAAAACCATTTGTGCACAAATTTGCACGAGTTCACGTTTTGCGTTCAAACTTGCGCAAAATGTGCACAAATTACGCACCCCGTTAAATCAATTCGAATCATGAGTTTTTAATGCTGTAGTATGCATTTGGGATGTTAATTATTCAATTGGAACATTGGATATCAGGTTTCAAACATTTGTGCACAAATGTTCACGTTTTGCGTTCAAACGTGTGCATATGTGCACAAATTTTGCATTCCGTAAAATCAATATGAATTATGAGTTTTAACGGCTGGAATAGGAATTTGGGATGATAAATATTCAATTTGAGCACTGGATAACATGTTTAGAACTATTTGTGCACAAATTTGCACGAGTTCACGTTTTGCGTTCAAACATGCGCAAATGTGCACAAACAATGCAATCCGTTAAATCAATTTGAATTCGAAGTTTTTAACTCTGGAATATGAACTTGGGATGTTAAATATTCAATTGGAACATTGGATAACATGGTTAAAACCATTTGTCCGTAAATTTGCACGAGTTCACGTTTTGCGTTCAAACATGCGCAGATGCGCACAAATGATGGACTCCGTTAAATCAATTTTGAACTATGCGTTTTTACAGCTGCAACATGCATTTGGGATGTTAAATATTCAATTGGAAACATTGGATACAAGTTTCAAACATTTGGGCACAAATTTTCACGAGTTCACGTCTTGCGTTCAAACATGCGCAAATGTGCACAGATTTTGCATTCGGTAAAATCAATATGAATTATGAGTTTTAAAAGCTGGAATAGGAATTTGGGAAGATAAATATTCAATTTGGGCATTGGATAAATTGTTTAGAACCATTTGTGCGCGAGTTCGCGTTTTGCGTTCAAACATGCGCATAAATGTGCACAAATTATGCAATCCGTTAAATCAATTTGAATTCGAAGTTTTTAACCCTGGAATACGAATTTGGGATGTTAAATATTCAACTGGAACATTGGATAACATGTCTTAAACCATTTGTGCACAAATTTGCACGAGTTCACGTTTTACGTTCAAACATGCGCAAAATGTGCACAAATTACGCACCACGTTAAATCAATTCTAATCAAGAGTTTTTAATGCTGTAGTATGCATTTGGGATGTTAATTATTCAACTGGAACATTGGATATCAGGTTTCAAACATTTGTGCACAAATGTTCACGTTTTGCGTTCAAACGTGTGCATATGTGCACAAATTTTGCATTCCGTAAAATCAATATGAATTATGAGTTTTAACGGCTGGAATAGGATTTTGGGATGATAAATATTCAATTTGAGCACTGGATAACATGTTTAGAACTATTTGTGCACAAATTTGCACGAGTTCACGTTTTGCGTTCAAACATGCGCAAATGTGCACAAACTATGCAATCCGTTAAATCAATTTGAATTCGAAGTTTTTAACCCTAGAATACGAATTTGGGATGTTAAATATTCAACTGGAACATTGGATAACATGTCTTAAACCATTTGTGCACAAATTTGCACGAGTTCACGTTTTGCGTTCAAACATGCGCAAATGTGCACAAACTATGCAAACCGTTAAATCAATTTGAATTCGAAGTTTTTAACCCTGGAATACGAATTTGGGATGTTAAATATTCAACTGGAACATTGGATAACATGTCTTAAACCATTTGTGCACAAATTTGCACGAGTTCACGTTTTGCGTTCAAACATGCGCAAAATGTGCACAAATTACGCACCCCGTTAAATCAATTCGAATCATGAGTTTTTAATGCTATAGTATGCATTTGGGATGTTAATTATTCAATTGGAACATTGGATATCAGGTTTCAAACATTTGTGCACAAATGTTCACGTTTTGCGTTCAAACGTGTGCATATGTGCACAAATTTTGCATTCCGTAAAATCAATATGAATTATGAGTTTTAACGGCTGGAATAGGAATTTGGGATGATAAATATTCAATTTGAGCACTGGATAACATGTTTAGAACTATTTGTGCACAAATTTGCACGAGTTCACGTTTTGCGTTCAAACATGCGCAAATGTGCACAAACTATGCAATCCGTTAAATCAATTTTGAACTATGCGTTTTTAAAGCTGCAACATGCATTTGGGATGTTAAATATTCAATTGGAAACATTGGATACAAGTTTCAAACATTTGGGCACAAATTTTCACGAGTTCACGTCTTGCGTTCAAACATGCGCAAATGTGCACAGATTTTGCATTCGGTAAAATCAATATGAATTATGAGTTTTAAAAGCTGGAATAGGAATTTGGGAATATAAATATTCAATTTGGGCATTGGATAAATTGTTTTGAACCATTTGTGCGCGAGTTCGCGTTTTGCGTTCAAACATGCGCATAAATGTGCACAAATTATGCAATCCGTTAAATCAATTTGAATTCAAAGTTTTTAACCCTGGAATACGAATTTGGGATGTTAAATATTCAACTGGAACATTGGATAACATGTCTTAAACCATTTGTGCACAAATTTGCACGAGTTCACGTTTTACGTTCAAACATGCGCAAAATGTACACAAATTACGCACCCCGTTAAATCAATTCGAATCATGAGTTGTTAATGCTGTAGTATGCATTTGGGACATTAATTATTCAACTGGAACATTGGATATCAGGTTTCAAACATTTGTGCACAAATGTTCATGTTTTGCGTTCAAACGTGTGCATATGTGCACAAATTCTGCATTCCGTAAAATCAATATGAATTATGAGTTTTAACGGCTGGAATAGGAATTTGGGATGATAAATATTCAATTTGAGCACTGGATAACATGTTTAGAACTATTTGTGCACAAATTTGCACGAGTTCACGTTTTGCGTTCAAACATGCGCAAATGTGCACAAACTATGCAATCCGTTAAATCAATTTGAATTCGAAGTTTTTAACCATGGAATAAGAATTTGGGATGTTAAATATTCAACTGGAACATTGGATAGCATGTCTTAAACCATTTGTGCACAAATTTGCACGAGTTCACGTTTTGCGTTCAAACATGCGCAAAATGTGCACAAATTACGCACCCCGTTAAATCAATTCGAATCATGAGTTTTTAATGCTGTAGTATGCATTTGGGATGTTAATTATTCAATTGGAACATTGGATATCAGGTTTCAAACATTTGTGCACAAATGTTCACGTTTTGCGTTCAAACGTGTGCATATGTGCACAAATTTTGCATTCCGTAAAATCAATATGAATTATGAGTTTTAACGGCTGGAATAGGAATTTGGGATGATAAATATTCAATTTGAGCACTGGATAACATGTTTAGAACTATTTGTGCACAAATTTGCACGAGTTCACGTTTTGCGTTCAAACATGCGCAAATGTGCACAAACTATGCAATCCGTTAAATCAATTTTGAACTATGCATTTTTAAAGCTGAAACATGCATTTGGGATGTTAAATATTCAATTGGAAACATTGGATACAAGTTTCAAACATTTGGGCACAAATTTTCACGAGTTCACGTCTTGCGTTCAAACATGCGCAAATGTGCACAGGATTTGCATTCGTTAAAATCAATATGAATTATGAGTTTTAAAAGCTGGAATAGGAATTTGGGAAGATAAATATTCAATTTGGGCATTGGATAAATTGTTTAGAACCATTTGTGCGCGAGTTCGCGTTTTGCGTTCAAACATGCGCATAAATGTGCACAAATTATGCAATCCGTTAAATCAATTTGAATTCGAAGTTTTTAACCCTGGAATACGAATTTGGGATGTTAAATATTCAATTGGAACATTGGATAACATGTCTTAAACCATTTGTGCACAAATTTGCACGAGTTCATGTTTTACGTTCAAACATGCGCAAAATGTGCATAAATTATGCACCCGTTAAATCAATTTGAATCATAAGTTTTTAATGTTGTAGTATGCATTTGGGATGTTAATTATTCAACTGGAACATTGGATATCAGGTTTCAAACATTTGTGCACAAATGTTCACGTTTTGCGTTCAAACGTGTGCATATGTGCACAAATTTTGCATTCGGTAAAATCAATATGAATTATGAGTTTTAACGGCTGGAATAGGAATTTGGGGTGATAAATATTCAATTTGAGCACTGGATAACATGTTTAGAACTATTTGTGCACAAATTTGCACGAGTTCACGTTTTGCGTTCAAACATGCACAAATGTGCACAAACTATGGAATCCGTTAAATCAATTTGAATTCGAAGTTTTTAACTCTGGAATATGAACTTGGGATGTTAAATATTCAATTGGAACATTGGATAACATGGTTAAAACAATTTGTCCACAAATTTGCACGAGTTCACGTTTTACGTTCAAACATGCGCAAAATGTGCACAAATTACGCACCCCGTTAAATCAATTCGAATCATGAGTTGTTAATGCTGTAGTATGCATTTGGGACGTTAATTATTCAATTGGAAAATTGGATATCAGGTTTCAAACATTTGTGCACAAATGTTCACGTTTTGCGTTCAAACGTGTGCATATGTGCACAAATTCTGCATTCGGTAAAATCAATATGAATTATGAGTTTTAAACGGCTGGAATAGGAATTTGGGATGATAAATATTCAATTTGAGCACTGGATAACATGTTTAGAACTATTTGTGCACAAATTTGCACGAGTTCACGTTTTGCGTTCAAACATGCGCAAATGTGCACAAACTATGCAATCCGTTAAATCAATTTGAATTCGAAGTTTTTAACCATGGAATAAGAATTTGGGATGTTAAATATTCAACTGGAACATTGGATAGCATGTCTTAAACCATTTGTGCACAAATTTGCACGAGTTCACGTTTTGCGTTCAAACATGCGCAAAATGTGCACAAATTACGCACCCCGTTAAATCAATTCGAATCATGAGTTTTTAATGCTGTAGTATGCATTTGGGATGTTAATTATTCAATTGGAACATTGGATATCAGGTTTCAAACATTTGTGCACAAATGTTCACGTTTTGCGTTCAAACGTGTGCATATGTGCACAAATTTTGCATTCCGTAAAATCAATATGAATTATGAGTTTTAACGGCTGGAATAGGAATTTGGGATGATAAATATTCAATTTGAGCACTGGATAACATGTTTAGAACTATTTGTGCACAAATTTGCACGAGTTCACGTTTTGCGTTCAAACATGCGCAAATGTGCACAAACTATGCAATCCGTTAAATCAATTTTGAACTATGCATTTTTAAAGCTGAAACATGCATTTGGGATGTTAAATATTCAATTGGAAACATTGGATACAAGTTTCAAACATTTGGGCACAAATTTTCACGAGTTCACGTCTTGCGTTCAAACATGCGCAAATGTGCACAGGATTTGCATTCGTTAAAATCAATATGAATTATGAGTTTTAAAAGCTGGAATAGGAATTTGGGAAGATAAATATTCAATTTGGGCATTGGATAAATTGTTTAGAACCATTTGTGCGCGAGTTCGCGTTTTGCGTTCAAACATGCGCATAAATGTGCACAAATTATGCAATCCGTTAAATCAATTTGAATTCGAAGTTTTTAACCCTGGAATACGAATTTGGGATGTTAAATATTCAATTGGAACATTGGATAACATGTCTTAAACCATTTGTGCACAAATTTGCACGAGTTCATGTTTTACGTTCAAACATGCGCAAAATGTGCATAAATTATGCACCCGTTAAATCAATTTGAATCATAAGTTTTTAATGTTGTAGTATGCATTTGGGATGTTAATTATTCAACTGGAACATTGGATATCAGGTTTCAAACATTTGTGCACAAATGTTCACGTTTTGCGTTCAAACGTGTGCATATGTGCACAAATTTTGCATTCGGTAAAATCAATATGAATTATGAGTTTTAACGGCTGGAATAGGAATTTGGGGTGATAAATATTCAATTTGAGCACTGGATAACATGTTTAGAACTATTTGTGCACAAATTTGCACGAGTTCACGTTTTGCGTTCAAACATGCACAAATGTGCACAAACTATGGAATCCGTTAAATCAATTTGAATTCGAAGTTTTTAACTCTGGAATATGAACTTGGGATGTTAAATATTCAATTGGAACATTGGATAACATGGTTAAAACAATTTGTCCACAAATTTGCACGAGTTCACGTTTTACGTTCAAACATGCGCAAAATGTGCACAAATTACGCACCCCGTTAAATCAATTCGAATCATGAGTTGTTAATGCTGTAGTATGCATTTGGGACGTTAATTATTCAATTGGAAAATTGGATATCAGGTTTCAAACATTTGTGCACAAATGTTCACGTTTTGCGTTCAAACGTGTGCATATGTGCACAAATTCTGCATTCGGTAAAATCAATATGAATTATGAGTTTTAACGGCTGGAATAGGAATTTGGGATGATAAATATTCAATTTGAGCACTGGATAACATGTTTAGAACTATTTGTGCACAAATTTGCACGAGTTCACGTTTTGCGTTCAAACATGCGCAAATGTGCACAAACTATACAATCCGTTAAATCAATTTGAATTCGAAATTTTTAACCATGGAATACGAATTTGGGATGTTAAATATTCAACTGGAACATTGGATAACATGTCTTAAACCATTTGTGCACAAATTTGCACGAGTTCACGTTTTGCGTTCAAACATGCGCAAAATGTGCACAAATTACGCACCCCGTTAAATCAATTCGAATCATGAGTTTTTAATGCTGTAGTATGTATTTGGGATGTTAATTATTCAATTGGAACATTGGATATCAGGTTTCAAACATTTGTGCACAAATGTTCACGTTTTGCGTTCAAACGTGTGCATATGTGCACAAATTTTGCATTCGGTAAAATCAATATGAATTATGAGTTTTAACGGCTGGAATAGGAATTTGGGATGATAAATATTCAATTTGAGCACTGGATAACATGTTTAGAACTATTTGTGCACAAATTTGCACGAGTTCACGTTTTGCGTTCAAACATGCGCAAATGTGCACAAACTATGCAATCCGTTAAATCAATTTTGAACTATGCATTTTTAAAGCTGCAACATGCATTTGGGATGTTAAATATTCAATTGGAAACATTGGATACAAGTTTCAAACATTTGGGCACAAATTTTCACGAGTTCACGTCTTGCGTTCAAACATGCGCAAATGTGCACAGATTTTGTATTCGGTAAAATCAATATGAATTATGAGTTTTAAAAGCTGGAATAGGAATTTGGGAAGATAAATATTCAATTTGGGCATTGGATAAATTGTTTAGAACCATTTGTGCGCGAGTTCGCGTTTTGCGTTCAAACATGCGCATAAATGTGCACAAATTATGCAATCCGTTAAATCAATTTGAATTCGAAGTTTTTAACCCTGGAATACGAATTTGGGATGTTAAATATTCAACTGGAACATTGGATAACATGTCTTAAACCATTTGTGCACAAATTTGCACGAGTTCATGTTTTACGTTCAAACATGCGCAAAATGTGCACAAATTACGCACCCCGTTAAATCAATTTGAATCATGAGTTTTTAATGCTGTAGTATGCATTTGGGATGTTAATTATTCAACTGGAACATTGGATATCAGGTTTCAAACATTTGTGCACAAATGTTCACGTTTTGCGTTCAAACGTGTGCATATGTGCACAAATTTTGCATTCGGTAAAATCAATATGAATTATGAGTTTTAACGGTTGGAATAGGAATTTGGGATGATAAATATTCAATTTGAGCACTGGATAACATGTTTAGAACTATTTGCGCACAAATTTGCACGAGTTCACGTTTTGCGTTTAAACATGCGCAAATGTGCACAAACTATGCAATCCGTTAAATCAATTTGAATTCGAAGTTTTTAACTCTGGAATATGAACTTGGGATGTTAAATATTCAATTGGAACACTGGATAACATGGTTAAAACAATTTGTCCACAAATTTGCACGAGTTCACGTTTTACGTTCAAACATGCGCAAAATGTGCACAAATTACGCACCCCGTTAAATCAATTCGAATCATGAGTTGTTAATGTTGTAGTATGCATTTGGGACGTTAATTATTCAACTGGAACATTGGATATCAGGTTTGAAACATTTGTGCACAAATGTTCACGTTTTGCGTTCAAACGTGTGCATATGTGCACAAATTCTGCATTCGGTAAAATCAATATGAATTATGAGTTTTAACGGCTGGAATAGGAATTTGGGATGATAAATATTCAATTTGAGCACTGGATAACATGTTTAGAACTATTTGTGCACAAATTTGCACGAGTTCACGTTTTGCGTTCAAACATGCGCAAATGTGCACAAACTATACAATCCGTTAAATCAATTTGAATTCGAAATTTTTAACCATGGAATACGAATTTGGGATGTTAAATATTCAACTGGAACATTGGATAACATGTCTTAAACCATTTGTGCACAAATTTGCACGAGTTCACGTTTTGCGTTCAAACATGCGCAAAATGTGCACAAATTACGCACCCCATTAAATCAATTCGAATCATGAGTTGTTAATGCTGTAGTATGCATTTGGGACGTTAATTATTCAATTGGAAAATTGGATATCAGGTTTCAAACATTTGTGCACAAATGTTCACGTTTTGCGTTCAAACGTGTGCATATGTGCACAAATTCTGCATTCGGTAAAATCAATATGAATTATGAGTTTTAACGGCTGGAATAGGAATTTGGGATGATAAATATTCAATTTGAGCACTGGATAACATGTTTAGAACTATTTGTGCACAAATTTGCACGAGTTCACGTTTTGCGTTCAAACATGCGCAAATGTGCACAAACTATACAATCCGTTAAATCAATTTGAATTCGAAATTTTTAACCATGGAATACGAATTTGGGATGTTAAATATTCAACTGGAACATTGGATAACATGTCTTAAACCATTTGTGCACAAATTTGCACGAGTTCACGTTTTGCGTTCAAACATGCGCAAAATGTGCACAAATTACGCACCCCGTTAAATCAATTCGAATCATGAGTTTTTAATGCTGTAGTATGCATTTGGGATGTTAATTATTCAATTGGAACATTGGATATCAGGTTTCAAACATTTGTGCACAAATGTTCACGTTTTGCGTTCAAACGTGTGCATATGTGCACAAATTTTGCATTCGGTAAAATCAATATGAATTATGAGTTTTAACGGCTGGAATAGGAATTTGGGATGATAAATATTCAATTTGAGCAGTGGATAACATGTTTAGAACTATTTGTGCACAAATTTGCACGAGTTCACGTTTTGCGTTCAAACATGCGCAAATGTGCACAAACTATGCAATCCGTTAAATCAATTTTGAACTATGCATTTTTAAAGCTGCAACATGCATTTGGGATGTTAAATATTCAATTGGAAACATTGGATACAAGTTTCAAACATTTGGGCACAAATTTTCACGAGTTCACGTCTTGCGTTCAAACATGCGCAAATGTGCACAGATTTTGTATTCGGTAAAATCAATATGAATTATGAGTTTTAAAAGCTGGAATAGGAATTTGGGAAGATAAATATTCAATTTGGGCATTGGATAAATTGTTTAGAACCATTTGTGCGCGAGTTCGCGTTTTGCGTTCAAACATGCGCATAAATGTGCACAAATTATGCAATCCGTTAAATCAATTTGAATTCGAAGTTTTTAACCCTGGAATACGAATTTGGGATGTTAAATATTCAACTGGAACATTGGATAACATGTCTTAAACCATTTGTGCACAAATTTGCACGAGTTCATGTTTTACGTTCAAACATGCGCAAAATGTGCACAAATTACGCACCCCGTTAAATCAATTTGAATCATGAGTTTTTAATGTTGTAGTATGCATTTGGGATGTTAATTATTCAACTGGAACATTGGATATCAGGTTTCAAACATTTGTGCACAAATGTTCACGTTTTGCGTTCAAACGTGTGCATATGTGCACAAATTTTGCATTCGGTAAAATCAATATGAATTATGAGTTTTAACGGTTGGAATAGGAATTTGGGATGATAAATATTCAATTTGAGCACTGGATAACATGTTTAGAACTATTTGCGCACAAATTTGCACGAGTTCACGTTTTGCGTTCAAACATGCGCAAATGTGCACAAACTATGCAATCCGTTAAATCAATTTGAATTCGAAGTTTTTAACTCTGGAATATGAACTTGGGATGTTAAATATTCAATTGGAACACTGGATAACATGGTTAAAACAATTTGTCCACAAATTTGCACGAGTTCACGTTTTACGTTCAAACATGCGCAAAATGTGCACAAATTACGCACCCCGTTAAATCAATTCGAATCATGAGTTGTTAATGTTGTAGTATGCATTTGGGACGTTAATTATTCAACTGGAACATTGGATATCAGGTTTGAAACATTTGTGCACAAATGTTCACGTTTTGCGTTCAAACGTGTGCATATGTGCACAAATTCTGCATTCGGTAAAATCAATATGAATTATGAGTTTTAACGGCTGGAATAGGAATTTGGGATGATAAATATTCAATTTGAGCACTGGATAACATGTTTAGAACTATTTGTGCACAAATTTGCACGAGTTCACGTTTTGCGTTCAAACATGCGCAAATGTGCACAAACTATGCAATCCGTTAAATCAATTTGAATTCGAAGTTTTTAACTCTGGAATATGAACTTGGGATGTTAAATATTCAATTGGAACATTGGATAACATGGTTGAAACCATTTGTCCGCAAATTTGCACGAGTTCACGTTTTGCGTTCAAACATGCGCAGATGCACACAAATGATGGACTCCGTTAAATCAATTTTGAACTATGCGTTTTTAAAGCTGCAACATGCATTTGGGATGTTAAATATTCAATTGGAAACATTGGATACAAGTTTCAAACATTTGGGCACAAATTTTCACGAGTTCACGTCTTGCGTTCAAACATGCGCAAATGTGCACAGATTTTGCATTCGGTAAAATCAATATGAATTATAAGTTTTAAAAGCTGGAATAGGAATTTGGGAAGATAAATATTCAATTTGGGCATTGGATAAATTTTTTAGAACCATTTGTGCGCGAGTTCGCGTTTTGCGTTCAAACATGCGCATAAATGTGCACAAATTATGCAATCCTTTAAATCAATTTGAATTCGAAGTTTTTAACCCTGGAATACGAATTTGGGATGTTAAATATTCAACTGGAACATTGGATAACATGTCTAAAACCATTTGTGCACAAATTTGCACGAGTTCACGTTTTGCGTTCAAACATGCGCAAAATGTGCACAAATTACGCACCCCGTTAAATCAATTCAAATCATGAGTTTTTAATGCTATAGTATGCATTTGGGATGTTAATTATTCAATTGGAACATTGGATATCAGGTTTCAAACATTTGTGCACAAATGTTCACGTTTTGCGTTCAAACGTGTGCATATGTGCACAAATTTTGCATTCCCTAAAATCAATATGAATTATGAGTTTTAACGGCTGGAATAGGAATTTGGGATGATAAATATTCAATTTGAGCACTGGATAACATGTTTAGAACTATTTGTGCACAAATTTGCACGAGTTCACGTTTTGCGTTCAAACATGCGCAAATGTGCACAAACTATGCAATCCGTTAAATCAATTTGAATTCGAAGTTTTTAACTCTGGAATATGAACTTGGGATGTTAAATATTCAATTGGAACATTGGATAACATGGTTAAAACCATTTGTCCGTAAATTTGCACGAGTTCACGTTTTGCGTTCAAACATGCGCAGATGCACACAAATGATGGACTCCGTTAAATCAATTTTGAACTATGCATTTCTAAAGCTGCAACATGCATTTGGGATGTTAAATATTCAATTGGAAACATTGGATACAAGTTTCAAACATTTGGGCACAAATTTTCACGAGTTCACGTCTTGCGTTCAAACATGCGCAAATGTGCACAGATTTTGCATTCGGTAAAATCAATATGAATTATGAGTTTTAAAAGCTGGAATAGGAATCTGGGAAGATAAATATTCAATTTGGGCATTGGATAAATTGTTTAAAACCATTTGTGCGCGAGTTCGCGTTTTGCGTTCAAACATGCACATAAATGTGCACAAATTATGCAATCCGTTAAATCAATTTGAATTCGAAGTTTTTAACCCTGGAATACGAATTTGGGATGTTAAATATTCAACTGGAACATTGGATAACATGTCTTAAACCATTTGTGCACAAATTTGCACGAGTTCACGTTTTACGTTCAAACATGCGCAAAATGTGCACAAATTACGCACCCCGTTAAATCAATTCGAATCATGAGTTTTTAATGCTGTAGTATGCATTTGGGATGTTAATTATTCAACTGGAACATTGGATATCAGGTTTCAAACATTTGTGCACAAATGTTCACGTTTTGCGTTCAAACGTGTGCATATGTGCACAAATTTTGCATTCGGTAAAATCAATATGAATTATGAGTTTTAACGGCTGGAATAGGAATTTGGGATGATAAATATTCAATTTGAGCACTGGATAACATGTTTAGAACTATTTGTGCACAAATTTGCACGAGTTCACGTTTTGCGTTCAAACATGCGCAAATGTGCACAAACTATGCAATCCGTTAAATCAATTTGAATTCGAAGTTTTTAACCCTAGAATACGAATTTGGGATGTTAAATATTCAACTGGAACATTGGATAACATGTCTTAAACCATTTGTGCACAAATTTGCACGAGTTCACGTTTTGCGTTCAAACATGCGCAAATGTGCACAAACTATGCAATCCGTTAAATCAATTTGAATTCGAAGTTTTTAACCCTGGAATACGAATTTGGGATGTTAAATATTCAACTGGAACATTGGATAACATGTCTTAAACCATTTGTGCACAAATTTGCACGAGTTCACGTTTTGCGTTCAAACATGCGCAAAATGTGCACAAATTACGCACCCCGTTAAATCAATTCGAATCATGAGTTTTTAATGTTGTAGTATGCATTTGGGATGTTAATTATTCAATTGGAACATTGGATATCAGGTTTCAAACATTTGTGCACAAATGTTCACGTTTTGCGTTCAAACGTGTGCATATGTGCACAAATTTTTCATTCCGTAAAATCAATATGAATTATGAGTTTTAACGGCTGGAATAGGAATTTGGGATGATTAATATTCAATTTGAGCACTGGATAACATGTTTAGAACTATTTGTGCACAAATTTGCACGAGTTCACGTTTTGCGTTCAAACATGCGCAAATGTGCACAAACTATGCAATCCGTTAAATCAATTTTGAACTATGCGATTTTAAAGCTGCAACATGCATTTGGGATGTTAAATATTCAATTGGAAACATTGGATACAAGTTTCAAACATTTGGGCACAAATTTTCACGAGTTCACGTCTTGCGTTCAAACATGCACAAATGTGCACAGATTTTGCATTCGGTAAAATCAATATGAATTATGAGTTTTAAAAGCTGGAATAGGAATCTGGGAAGATAAATATTCAATTTGGGCATTGGATAAATTGTTTAGAACCATTTGTGCGCGAGTTCGCATTTTGCGTTCAAACATGCGCATAAATGTGCACAAATTATGCAATCCGTTAAATCAATTTCAATTCGAAGTTTTTAACCCTAGAATACGAATTTGGGATGTTAAATATTCAACTGGAACATTGGATAACATGTCTTAAACCATTTGTGCACAAATTTGCACGAGTTCACGTTTTACGTTCAAACATGCGCAAAATGTGCACAAATTACGCACCCCGTTAAATCAATTCGAATCATGAGTTTTTAATGCTGTAGTATGCATTTGGGATGTTAATTATTCAACTGGAACATTGGATATCAGGTTTCAAACATTTGTGCACAAATGTTCACGTTTTGCGTTCAAATGTGTGCATATGTGCACAAATTTTGCATTCGGTAAAATCAATATGAATTATGAGTTTTAACGGCTGGAATAGGAATTTGGGATGATAAATATTCAATTTGAGCACTGGATAACATGTTTAGAACTATTTGTGCACAAATTTGCACGAGTTCACGTTTTGCGTTCAAACATGCGCAAATGTGCACAAACTATGCAATCCGTTAAATCAATTTGAATTCTAAGTTTTTAACCCTGGAATATGAATTTGGGATGTTAAATATTCAACTAGAACATTGGATAACATGTCTTAAACCATTTGTGCACAAATTTGCACGAGTTCACGTTTTGCGTTCAAACATGCGCAAAATGTGCACAAATTACGCACCCCATTAAATCAATTCGAATCATGAGTTTTTAATGCTGTAGTATGCATTTGGGATGTTAATTATTCAATTGGAACATTGGATATCAGGTTTCAAACATTTGTCCACAAATGTTCACGTTTTGCGTTCAAACGTGTGCATATGTGCACAAATTTTGCATTCCGTAAAATCAATATGAATTATGAGTTTTAACGGCTGGAATAGGAATTTGGGATGATAAATATTCAATTTGAGCACTGGATAACATGTTTAGAACTATTTGTGCACAAATTTGCGCGAGTTCACGTTTTGCGTTCAAACATGCGCAAATGTGCACAAACTATGCAATCCGTTAAATCAATTTTGAACTATGCGTTTTTAAAGCTGCAACATGCATTTGGGATGTTAAATATTCAATTGGAAACATTGGATACAAGTTTCAAACATTTGGGCACAAATTTTCACGAGTTCACGTCTTGCGTTCAAACATGCGCAAATGTGCACAGATTTTGCATTCGGTAAAATCAATATGAATTATGAGTTTTAAAAGCTGGAATAGGAATTTGGGAAGATAAATATTCAATTTGGGCATTGGATAAATTGTTTAGAACCATTTGTGCACGAGTTCGCGTTTTGCGTTCAAACATGCGCATAAATGTGCACAAATTATGCAATCCGTTAAATCAATTTGAATTCGAAGTTTTTAACCCTGGAATACGAATTTGGGATGTTAAATATTCAACTGGAACATTGGATAACATGTCTAAAACCATTTGTGCACAAATTTGCACGAGTTCACGTTTTACGTTCAAACATGCGCAAAATGTGCACAAATTACGCACCCCGTTAAATCAATTCGAATCATGAGTTTTTAATGCTGTAGTATGCATTTGGGATGTTAATTATTCAACTGGAACATTGGATATCAGGTTTCAAACATTTGTGCACAAATGTTCACGTTTTGCGTTCAAACGTGTGCATATGTGCACAAATTTTGCATTCGGTAAAATCAATATGAATTATGAGTTTTAACGGCTGGAATAGGAATTTGGGATGATAAATATTCAATTTGAGCACTGGATAACATGTTTAGAACTATTTGTGCACAAATTTGCACGAGTTCACGTTTTGCGTTCAAACATGCGCAAATGTGCACAAACTATGCAATCCGTTAAATCAATTTGAATTCGAAGTTTTTAACTCTGGAATATGAACTTGGGATGTTAAATATTCAATTGGAACATTGGATAACATGGTTGAAACCATTTGTCCGCAAATTTGCACGAGTTCACGTTTTGCGTTCAAACATGCGCAGATGCACACAAATGATGGACTCCGTTAAATCAATTTTGAACTATGCGTTTTTAAAGTTGCAACATGCATTTGGGATGTTAAATATTCAATTGGAAACATTGGATACAAGTTTCAAACATTTGGGCACAAATTTTCACGAGTTCACGTCTTGCGTTCAAACATGCACAAATGTGCACAGATTTTGCATTCGGTAAAATCAATATGAATTATGAGTTTTAAAAGCTGGAATAGGAATTTGGGAAGATAAATATTCAATTTGGGCATTGGATAAATTGTTTAGAACCATTTGTGCGCGAGTTCGCGTTTTGCGTTCAAACATGCGCATAAATGTGCACAAATTATGCAATCCGTTAAATCAATTTCAATTCGAAGTTTTAACCCTAGAATACGAATTTGGGATGTTAAATATTCAACTGGAACATTGGATAACATGTCTTAAACCATTTGTGCACAAATTTGCACGAGTTCACGTTTTACGTTCAAACATGCGCAAAATGTGCACAAATTACGCACCCCGTTAAATCAATTCGAATCATGAGTTTTTAATGCTGTAGTATGCATTTGGGATGTTAATTATTCAACTGGAACATTGGATATCAGGTTTCGAACATTTGTGCACAAATGTTCACATTTTGCGTTCAAACGTGTGCATATGTGCACAAATTTTGCATTCGGTAAAATCAATATGAATTATGAGTTTTAACGGCTGGAATAGGAATTTGGGATGATAAATATTCAATTTGAGCACTGGATAACATGTTTAGAACTATTTGTGCACAAATTTGCACGAGTTCACGTTTTGCGTTCAAATATGCGCAAATGTGCACAAACTATGCAATCCGTTAAATCAATTTGAATTCGAAGTTTTTAACTCTGGAATATGAACTTGGGATGTTAAATATTCAATTGGAACATTGGATAACATGGTTGAAACCATTTGTCCGCAAATTTGCACGAGTTCACGTTTTGCGTTCAAACATGCGCAGATGCACACAAATGATGGACTCCGTTAAATCAATTTTGAACTATGTGTTTTTAAAGCTGCAACATGCATTTGGGATGTTAAATATTCAATTGGAAACATTGGATACAAGTTTCAAACATTTGGGCACAAATTTTCACGAGTTCACGTCTTGCGTTCAAACATGCACAAATGTGCACAGATTTTGCATTCGGTAAAATCAATATGAATTATGAGTTTTAAAAGCTGGAATAGGAATTTGGGAAGATAAATATTCAATTTGGGCATTGGATAAATTGTTTAGAACCATTTGTGCGCGAGTTCGCGTTTTGCGTTCAAACATGCGCATAAATGTGCACAAATTATGCAATCCGTTAAATCAATTTCAATTCGAAGTTTTTAACCCTAGAATACGAATTTGGGATGTTAAATATTCAACTGGAACATTGGATAACATGTCTTAAACCATTTGTGCACAAATTTGCACGAGTTCACGTTTTACGTTCAAACATGCGCAAAATGTGCACAAATTACGCACCCCGTTAAATCAATTCGAATCATGAGTTTTTAATGCTGTAGTATGCATTTGGGATATTAATTATTCAACTGGAACATTGGATATCAGGTTTCAAACATTTGTGCACAAATGTTCACGTTTTGCGTTCAAACGTGTGCATATGTGCACAAATTTTGCATTCGGTAAAATCAATATGAATTATGAGTTTTAACGGCTGGAATAGGAATTTGGGATGATAAATATTCAATTTGAGCACTGGATAACATGTTTAGAACTATTTGTGCACAAATTTGCACGAGTTCACGTTTTGCGTTCAAACATGCGCAAATGTGCACAAACTATGCAATCCGTTAAATCAATTTGAATTCTAAGTTTTTAACCCTGGAATATGAATTTGGGATGTTAAATATTCAACTAGAACATTGGATAACATGTCTTAAACCATTTGTGCACAAATTTGCACGAGTTCACGTTTTGCGTTCAAACATGCGCAAAATGTGCACAAATTACGCACCCCATTAAATCAATTCGAATCATGAGTTTTTAATGCTGTAGTATGCATTTGGGATGTTAATTATTCAATTGGAACATTGGATATCAGGTTTCAAACATTTGTGCACAAATGTTCACGTTTTGCGTTCAAACGTGTGCATATGTGCACAAATTTTGCATTCGGTAAAATCAATATGAATTATGAGTTTTAACGGCTGGAATAGGAATTTGGGATGATAAATATTCAATTTGAGCAGTGGATAACATGTTTAGAACTATTTGTGCACAAATTTGCGCGAGTTCACGTTTTGCGTTCAAACATGCGCAAATGTGCACAAACTATGCAATCCGTTAAATCAATTTTGAACTATGCGTTTTTAAAGCTGCAACATGCGTTTGGGATGTTAAATATTCAATTGGAAACATTGGATACAAGTTTCAAACATTTGGGCACAAATTTTCACGAGTTCACGTCTTGCGTTCAAACATGCGCAAATGTGCACAGATTTTGCATTCGGTAAAATCAATATGAATTATGAGTTTTAAAAGCTGGAATAGGAATTTGGGAAGATAAATATTCAATTTGGGCAATGGATAAATTGTTTAGAACCATTTGTGCACGAGTTCGCGTTTTGCGTTCAAACATGCGCATAAATGTGCACAAATTATGCAATCCGTTAAATCAATTTGAATTCGAAGTTTTTAACCCTGGAATATGAATTTGGGATGTTAAATATTCAACTGGAACATTGGATAACATGTCTTAAACCATTTGTGCACAAATTTGCACGAGTTCACGTTTTACGTTCAAACATGCGCAAAATGTGCACAAATTACGCACCCCGTTAAATCAATTCGAATCATGAGTTTTTAATGCTGTAGTATGCATTTGGGATGTTAATTATTCAACTGGAACATTGGATATCAGGTTTCAAACATTTGTGCACAAATGTTCACGTTTTGCGTTCAAACGTGTGCATATGTGCACAAATTTTGCATTCGGTAAAATCAATATGAATTATGAGTTTTAACGGCTGGAATAGGAATTTGGGATGATAAATATTCAATTTGAGCACTGGATAACATGTTTAGAACTATTTGTGCACAAATTTGCACGAGTTCACGTTTTGCGTTCAAACATGCGCAAATGTGCACAAACTATGCAATCCGTTAAATCAATTTGAATTCGAAGTTTTTAACTCTGGAATATGAACTTGGGATGTTAAATATTCAATTGGAACATTGGATAACATGGTTGAAACCATTTGTCCGCAAATTTGCACGAGTTCACGTTTTGCGTTCAAACATGCGCAGATGCACACAAATGATGGACTCCGTTAAATCAATTTTGAACTATGCGTTTTTAAAGCTGCAACATGCATTTGGGATGTTAAATATTCAATTGGAAACATTGGATACAAGTTTCAAACATTTGGGCACAAATTTTCACGAGTTCACGTCTTGCGTTCAAACATGCGGAAATGTGCACAGATTTTGCATTCGGTAAAATCAATATGAATTATGAGTTTTAAAAGCTGGAATAAGAATTTGGGAGGATAAATATTCAATTTGGGCATTGGATAAATTGTTTAGAACCATTTGTGCGCGAGTTCGCGTTTTGCGTTCAAACATGCGCATAAATGTGCACAAATTATGCAATCCGTTAAATCAATTTGAATTCGAAGTTTTTAACCCTGGAATACGAATTTGGGATGTTACATATTCAACTGGAACATTGGATAACATGTCTAAAACCATTTGTGCACAAATTTGTACGAGTTCACGTTTTGCGTTCAAACATGCGCAAAATGTGCACAAATTACGCACCCCGTTAAATCAATTCGAATCATGAGTTTTTAATGCTGTAGTATGCATTTGGGATGTTAATTATTCAACTGGAACATTGGATATCAGGTTTCAAACATTTGTGCACAAATGTTCACGTTTTGCGTTCAAACGTGTGCATATGTGCACAAATTTTGCATTCGGTAAAATCAATATGAATTATGAGTTTTAATGGCTGGAATAGGAATTTGGGATGGTAAATATTCAATTTGAGCACTGGATAACATGTTTAGAACTATTTGTGCACAAATTTGCACGAGTTCACGTTTTGCGTTCAAACATGCGCAAATGTGCACAAACTATGCAATCCGTTAAATCAATTTGAATTCTAAGTTTTTAACCCTGGAATATGAATTTGGGATGTTAAATATTCAACTAGAACATTGGATAACATGTCTTAAACCATTTGTGCACAAATTTGCACGAGTTCACGTTTTGCGTTCAAACATGCGCAAAATGTGCACAAATTACGCACCCCGTTAAATCAATTCGAATCATGAGTTTTTAATGCTGTAGTATGCATTTGGGATGTTAATTATTCAATTGGAACATTGGATATCAGGTTTCAAACATTTGTGCACAAATGTTCACATTTTGCGTTCAAACGTGTGCATATGTGCACAAATTTTGCATTCGGTAAAATCAATATGAATTATGAGTTTTAACGGCTGGAATAGGAATTTGGGATGATAAATATTCAATTTGAGCACTGGATAACATGTTTAGAACTATTTGTGCACAAATTTGCACGAGTTCACGTTTTGCGTTCAAACATGCGCAAATGTGCACAAACTATGCAATCCGTTAAATCAATTTTGAACTATGCATTTTTAAAGCTGCAACATGCATTTGGGATGTTAAATATTCAATTGGAAACATTGGATACAAGTTTCAAACATTTGGGCACAAATTTTCACGAGTTCACGTCTTGCGTTCAAACATGCGCAAATGTGCACAGATTTTGTATTCGGTAAAATCAATATGAATTATGAGTTTTAAAAGCTGGAATAGGAATTTGGGAAGATAAATATTCAATTTGGGCATTGGATAAATTGTTTAGAACCATTTGTGCGCGAGTTCGCGTTTTGCGTTCAAACATGCGCATAAATGTGCACAAATTATGCAATCCGTTAAATCAATTTGAATTCGAAGTTTTTAACCCTGGAATACGAATTTGGGATGTTAAATATTCAACTGGAACATTGGATAACATGTCTTAAACCATTTGTGCACAAATTTGCACGAGTTCATGTTTTACGTTCAAACATGCGCAAAATGTGCACAAATTACGCACCCCGTTAAATCAATTTGAATCATGAGTTTTTAATGCTGTAGTATGCATTTGGGATGTTAATTATTCAACTGGAACATTGGATATCAGGTTTCAAACATTTGTGCACAAATGTTCACGTTTTGCGTTCAAACGTGTGCATATGTGCACAAATTTTGCATTCGGTAAAATCAATATGAATTATGAGTTTTAATGGTTGGAATAGGAATTTGGGATGATAAATATTCAATTTGAGCACTGGATAACATGTTTAGAACTATTTGCGCACAAATTTGCACGAGTTCACGTTTTGCGTTCAAACATGCGCAAATGTGCACAAACTATGCAATCCGTTAAATCAATTTGAATTCGAAGTTTTTAACTCTGGAATATGAACTTGGGATGTTAAATATTCAATTGGAACACTGGATAACATGGTTAAAACAATTTGTCCACAAATTTGCACGAGTTCACGTTTTACGTTCAAACATGCGCAAAATGTGCACAAATTACGCACCCCGTTAAATCAATTCGAATCATGAGTTGTTAATGTTGTAGTATGCATTTGGGACGTTAATTATTCAACTGGAACATTGGATATCAGGTTTGAAACATTTGTGCGCAAATGTTCACGTTTTGCGTTCAAACGTGTGCATATGTGCACAAATTCTGCATTCGGTAAAATCAATATGAATTATGAGTTTTAACGGCTGGAATAGGAATTTGGGATGATAAATATTCAATTTGAGCACTGGATAACATGTTTAGAACTATTTGTGCACAAATTTGCACGAGTTCACGTTTTGCGTTCAAACATGCGCAAATGTGCACAAACTATGCAATCCGTTAAATCAATTTGAATTCGAAGTTTTTAACTCTGGAATATGAACTTGGGATGTTAAATATTCAATTGGAACATTGGATAACATGGTTGAAACCATTTGTCCGCAAATTTGCACGAGTTCACGTTTTGCGTTCAAACATGCGCAGATGCACACAAATGATGGACTCCGTTAAATCAATTTTGAACTATGCGTTTTTAAAGCTTGCAACATTGCATTTGGGATGTTAAATATTCAATTGGAAACATTGGATACAAGTTTCAAACATTTGGGCACAAATTTTCACGAGTTCACGTCTTGCGTTCAAACATGCGCAAATGTGCACAGATTTTGCATTCGGTAAAATCAATATGAATTATAAGTTTTAAAGCTGGAATAGGAATTTGGGAAGATAAATATTCAATTTGGGCATTGGATAAATTTTTTAGAACCATTTGTGCGCGAGTTCGCGTTTTGCGTTCAAACATGCGCATAAATGTGCACAAATTATGCAATCCTTTAAATCAATTTGAATTCGAAGTTTTAACCTGGAATACGATTTGGGATGTTAAATATTCAACTGGAACATTGGATAACATGTCTAAAACCATTTGTGCACAAATTTGCACGAGTTCACGTTTTGCGTTCAAACATGCGCAAAATGTGCACAAATTACGCACCCCGTTAAATCAATTCAAATCATGAGTTTTTAATGCTGTAGTATGCATTTGGGATGTTAATTATTCAATTGGAACATTGGATATCAGGTTTCAAACATTTGTGCACAAATGTTCACGTTTTGCGTTGAAACGTGTGCATATGTGCACAAATTTTGCATTCCCTAAAATCAATATGAATTATGAGTTTAACGGCTGGGAATAGGAATTTGGGATGATAAATATTCAATTTGAGCACTGGATAACATGTTTAGAACTATTTGTGCACAAATTTGCACGAGTTCACGTTTTTGCGTTCAAACATGCGCAAATGTGCACAAACTATGCAATCCGTTAAATCAATTTGAATTCGAAGTTTTTAACTCTGGAATATGAACTTGGGATGTTAATATTCAATTGGAACATTGGATAACATGGTTAAAACCATTTGTCCGTAAATTTGCACGAGTTCACGTTTTGCGTTCAAACATGCGCAGATGCACACAAATGATGGACTCCGTTAAATCAATTTTGAACTATGCATTTCTAAAGCTGCAACATGCATTTGGGATGTTAAATATTCAATTGGAAACATTGGATACAAGTTTCAAACATTTGGGCACAAATTTTCACGAGTTCACGTCTTGCGTTCAAACATGCGCAAATGTGCACAGATTTTGCATTCGGTAAAATCAATATGAATTATGAGTTTTAAAAGCTGGAATAGGAATCTGGGAAGATAAATATTCAATTTGGGCATTGGATAAATTGTTTAGAACCATTTGTGCGCGAGTTCGCGTTTTGCGTTCAAACATGCGCATAAATGTGCACAAATTATGCAATCCGTTAAATCAATTTGAATTCGAAGTTTTTAACCCTGGAATACGAATTTGGGATGTTAAATATTCAACTGGAACATTGGATAACATGTCTTAAACCATTTGTGCACAAATTTGCACGAGTTCACGTTTTACGTTCAAACATGCGCAAAATGTGCACAAATTACGCACCCCGTTAAATCAATTCGAATCATGAGTTTTTAATGCTGTAGTATGCATTTGGGATGTTAATTATTCAACTGGAACATTGGATATCAGGTTTCAAACATTTGTGCACAAATGTTCACGTTTTGCGTTCAAACGTGTGCATATGTGCACAAATTTTGCATTCGGTAAAATCAATATGAATTATGAGTTTTAACGGCTGGAATAGGAATTTGGGATGATAAATATTCAATTTGAGCACTGGATAACATGTTTAGAACTATTTGTGCACAAATTTGCACGAGTTCACGTTTTGCGTTCAAACATGCGCAAATGTGCACAAACTATGCAATCCGTTAAATCAATTTGAATTCGAAGTTTTTAACCCTAGAATACGAATTTGGGATGTTAAATATTCAACTGGAACATTGGATAACATGTCTTAAACCATTTGTGCACAAATTTGCACGAGTTCACGTTTTGCGTTCAAACATGCGCAAATGTGCACAAACTATGCAATCCGTTAAATCAATTTGAATTCAAAGTTTTTAACCCTGGAATACGAATTTGGGATGTTAAATATTCAACTGGAACATTGATAACATGTCTTAAACCATTTGTGCACAAATTTGCACGAGTTCACGTTTTGCGTTCAAACATGCGCAAAATGTGCACAAATTACGCACCCCGTTAAATCAATTCGAATCATGAGTTTTTAATGTTGTAGTATGCATTTGGGATGTTAATTATTCAATTGGAACATTGGATATCAGGTTTCAACATTTGTGCACAAATGTTCACGTTTTGCGTTCAAACGTGTGCATATGTGCACAAATTTTTCATTCCGTAAAATCAATATGAATTATGAGTTTTAACGGCTGGAATAGGAATTTGGGATGATTAATATTCAATTTGAGCACTGGATAACATGTTTAGAACTATTTGTGCACAAATTTGCACGAGTTCACGTTTTGCGTTCAAACATGCGCAAATGTGCACAAACTATGCAATCCGTTAAATTAATTTTGAACTATGCGATTTTAAAGCTGCAACATGCATTTGGGATGTTAAATATTCAATTGGAAACATTGGATACAAGTTTCAAACATTTGGGCACAAATTTTCACGAGTTCACGTCTTGCGTTCAAACATGCACAAATGTGCACAGATTTTGCATTCGGTAAAATCAATATGAATTATGAGTTTTAAAAGCTGGAATAGGAATCTGGGAAGATAAATATTCAATTTGGGCATTGGATAAATTGTTTAGAACCATTTGTGCGTGAGTTCGCGTTTTGCGTTCAAACATGCGCATAAATGTGCACAAATTATGCAATCCGTTAAATCAATTTCAATTCGAAGTTTTTAACCCTAGAATACGAATTTGGGATGTTAAATATTCAACTGGAACATTGGATAACATGTCTTAAACCATTTGTGCACAAATTTGCACGAGTTCACGTTTTACGTTCAAACATGCGCAAAATGTGCACAAATTACGCACCCCGTTAAATCAATTCGAATCATGAGTTTTTAATGCTGTAGTATGCATTTGGGATGTTAATTATTCAACTGGAACATTGGATATCAGGTTTCAAACATTTGTGCACAAATGTTCACGTTTTGCGTTCAAACGTGTGCATATGTGCACAAATTTTGCATTCGGTAAAATCAATATGAATTATGAGTTTAATGGCTGGAATAGGAATTTGGGATGATAAATATTCAATTTGAGCACTGGATAACATGTTTAGAACTATTTGTGCACAAATTTGCACGAGTTCACGTTTTGCGTTCAAACATGCGCAAATGTGCACAAACTATGCAATCCGTTAAATCAATTTGAATTCTAAGTTTTTAACCCTGGAATATGAATTTGGGATGTTAAATATTCAACTAGAACATTGGATAACATGTCTTAAACCATTTGTGCACAAATTTGCACGAGTTCACGTTTTGCGTTCAAACATGCGCAAAATGTGCACAAATTACGCACCCCGTTAAATCAATTCGAATCATGAGTTTTTAATGCTGTAGTATGCATTTGGGATGTTAATTATTCAATTGGAACATTGGATATCAGGTTTCAAACATTGTGCACAAATGTTCACGTTTTGCGTTCAAACGTGTGCATATGTGCACAAATTTTGCATTCCGTAAAATCAATATGAATTATGAGTTTTAACGGCTGGAATAGGAATTTGGGATGATAAATATTCAATTTGAGCACTGGATAACATGTTTAGAACTATTTGTGCACAAATTTGCGCGAGTTCACGTTTTGCGTTCAAACATGCGCAAATGTGCACAAACTATGCAATCCGTTAAATCAATTTTGAACTATGCGTTTTTAAAGCTGCAACATGCATTTGGGATGTTAAATATTCAATTGGAACATTGGATACAAGTTTCAAACATTTGGGCACAAATTTTCACGAGTTCACGTCTTGCGTTCAAACATGCGCAAATGTGCACAGATTTTGCATTCGGTAAAATCAATATGAATTATGAGTTTTAAAAGCTGAATAGGAATTTGGGAAGATAAATATTCAATTTGGGCATTGGATAAATTGTTTAGAACCATTTGTGCACGAGTTCGCGTTTTGCGTTCAAACATGCGCATAAATGTGCACAAATTATGCAATCCGTTAAATCAATTTGAATTCGAAGTTTTTAACCCTGGAATACGAATTTGGGATGTTAAATATTCAACTGGAACATTGGATAACATGTCTAAAACCATTTGTGCACAAATTTGCACGAGTTCACGTTTTACGTTCAAACATGCGCAAAATGTGCACAAATTACGCACCCCGTTAAATCAATTCGAATCATGAGTTTTTAATGCTGTAGTATGCATTTGGGATGTTAATTATTCAACTGGAACATTGGATATCAGGTTTCAAACATTTGTGCACAAATGTTCACGTTTTGCGTTCAAACGTGGTGCATATGTGCACAAATTTTGCATTCGGTAAAATCAATATGAATTATGAGTTTTAACGGCTGGAATAGGAATTTCGGATGATAAATATTCAATTTGAGCACTGGATAACATGTTTAGAACTATTTGTGCACAAATTTGCACGAGTTCACGTTTTGCGTTCAAACATGCGCAAATGTGCACAAACTATGCAATCCGTTAAATCAATTTGAATTCGAAGTTTTTAACTCTGGAATATGAACTTGGGATGTTAAATATTCAATTGGAACATTGGATAACATGGTTGAAACCATTTGTCCGCAAATTTGCACGAGTTCACGTTTTGCGTTCAAACATGCGCAGATGCACACAAATGATGGACTCCGTTAAATCAATTTTGAACTATGCGTTTTTAAAGCTGCAACATGCATTTGGGATGTTAAATATTCAATTGGAAACATTGGATACAAGTTTCAAACATTTGGGCACAAATTTTCACGAGTTCACGTCTTGCGTTCAAACATGCACAAATGTGCACAGATTTTGCATTCGGTAAAATCAATATGAATTATGAGTTTTAAAAGCTGGAATAGGAATTTGGGAAGATAAATATTCAATTTGGGCATTGGATAAATTGTTTAGAACCATTTGTGCGCGAGTTCGCGTTTTGCGTTCAAACATGCGCATAAATGTGCACAAATTATGCAATCCGTTAAATCAATTTCAATTCGAAGTTTTTAACCCTAGAATACGAATTGGGATGTTAAATATTCAACTGGAACATTGGATAACATGTCTTAAACCATTTGTGCACAAATTTGCACGAGTTCACGTTTTACGTTCAAACATGCGCAAAATGTGCACAATTACGCACCCCGTTAAATCAATTCGAATCATGAGTTTTTAATGCTGTAGTATGCATTTGGGATGTTAATTATTCAACTGGAACATTGGATATCAGGTTTCAAACATTTGTGCACAAATGTTCACGTTTTGCGTTCAAACGTGTGCATATGTGCACAAATTTTGCATTCGGTAAAATCAATATGAATTATGAGTTTTAACGGCTGGAATAGGAATTTGGGATGATAAATATTCAATTTGAGCACTGGATAACATGTTTAGAACTATTTGTGCACAAATTTGCACGAGTTCACGTTTTGCGTTCAAACATGCGCAAATGTGCACAAACTATGCAATCCGTTAAATCAATTTGAATTCTAAGTTTTTAACCCTGGAATATGAATTTGGGATGTTAAATATTCAACTAGAACATTGGATAACATGTCTTAAACCATTTGTGCACAAATTTGCACGAGTTCACGTTTTGCGTTCAAACATGCGCAAAATGTGCACAAATTACGCACCCCATTAAATCAATTCGAATCATGAGTTTTTAATGCTGTAGTATGCATTTGGGATGTTAATTATTCAATTGGAACATTGGATATCAGGTTTCAAACATTTGTGCACAAATGTTCACGTTTTGCGTTCAAACGTGTGCATATGTGCACAAATTTTGCATTCCGTTAAAATCAATATGAATTATGAGTTTTAACGGCTGGAATAGGAATTTGGGATGATAAATATTCAATTTGAGCACTGGATAACATGTTTAGAACTATTTGTGCACAAATTTGCGCGAGTTCACGTTTTGCGTTCAAACATGCGCAAATGTGCACAAACTATGCAATCCGTTAAATCAATTTTGAACTATGCGTTTTTAAAGCTGCAACATGCGTTTGGGATGTTAAATATTCAATTGGAAACATTGGATACAAGTTTCAAACATTTGGGCACAAATTTTCACGAGTTCACGTCTTGCGTTCAAACATGCGCAAATGTGCACAGATTTTGCATTCGGTAAAATCAATATGAATTATGAGTTTTAAAAGTTGGAATAGGAATTTGGGAAGATAAATATTCAATTTGGGCAATGGATAAATTGTTTTAGAACCATTTGTGCACGAGTTCGCGTTTTGCGTTCAAACATGCGCATAAATGTGCACAAATTATGCAATCCGTTAAATCAATTTGAATTCGAAGTTTTTAACCCTGGAATATGAATTTGGGATGTTAAATATTCAACTGGAACATTGGATAACATGTCTTAAACCATTTGTGCACAAATTTGCACGAGTTCACGTTTTACGTTCAAACATGCGCAAAATGTGCACAAATTACGCACCCCGTTAAATCAATTCGAATCATGAGTTTTTAATGCTGTAGTATGCATTTGGGATGTTAATTATTCAACTGGAACATTGGATATCAGGTTTCAAACATTTGTGCACAAATGTTCACGTTTTGCGTTCAAACGTGTGCATATGTGCACAAATTTTGCATTCGGTAAAATCAATATGAATTATGAGTTTTAACGGCTGGAATAGGAATTTGGGATGATAAATATTCAATTTGAGCACTGGATAACATGTTTAGAACTATTTGTGCACAAATTTGCACGAGTTCACGTTTTGCGTTCAAACATGCGCAAATGTGCACAAACTATGCAATCCGTTAAATCAATTTGAATTCGAAGTTTTTAACTCTGGAATATGAACTTGGGATGTTAAATATTCAATTGGAACATTGGATAACATGGTTGAAACCATTTGTCCGCAAATTTGCACGAGTTCACGTTTTGCGTTCAACATGCGCAGATGCACACAATGATGGACTCCGTTAAATCAATTTTGAACTATGCGTTTTTAAAGCTGCAACATGCATTTGGGATGTTAAATATTCAATTGGAAACATTGGATACAAGTTTCAAACATTTGGGCACAAATTTTCACGAGTTCACGTCTTGCGTTCAAACATGCGGAAATGTGCACAGATTTTGCATTCGGTAAAATCAATATGAATTATGAGTTTTAAAAGCTGGAATAAGAATTTGGGAGGATAAATATTCAATTTGGGCATTGGATAAATTGTTTAGAACCATTTGTGCGCGAGTTCGCGTTTTGCGTTCAAACATGCGCATAAATGTGCACAAATTATGCAATCCGTTAAATCAATTTGAATTCGAAGTTTTTAACCCTGGAATACGAATTTGGGATGTTACATATTCAACTGGAACATTGGATAACATGTCTAAAACCATTTGTGCACAAATTTGTACGAGTTCACGTTTTGCGTTCAAAAATGCGCAAAATGTGCACAAATTACGCACCCCGTTAAATCAATTCGAATCATGAGTTTTTAATGATGTAGTATGCATTTGGGATGTTAATTATTCAATTGGAACATTGGATATCAGGTTTCAAACATTTGTGCACAAATGTTCACGTTTTGCGTTCAAACGTGTGCATATGTGCACAAATTTTGCATTCGGTAAAATCAATATGAATTATGAGTTTTAAAGGCTGGAATAGGAATTTGGGATGATAAATATTCAATTTGAGCACTGGATAACATGTTTAGAACTATTTGTGCACAAATTTGCACGAGTTCACGTTTTGCGTTCAAACATGCGCAAATGTTCACAAACTATGCAATCCGTTAAATCAATTTGAATTCGAAGTTTTTAACTCTGGAATATGAACTTGGGATGTTAAATATTCAATTGGAACATTGGATAACATGGTTAAAACCATTTGTCCGTAAATTTGCACGAGTTCACGTTTTGCGTTCAAACATGCGCAGATGCACACAAATGATGGACTCCGTTAAATCAATTTTGAACTATGCATTTCTAAAGCTGCAACATGCATTTGGGATGTTAAATATTCAATTGGAAACATTGGATACAAGTTTCAAACATTTGGGCACAAATTTTCACGAGTTCACGTCATGCATTCAAACATGCGCAAATGTGCACAGATTTTGCATTCGGTGAAATCAATATGAATTATGAGTTTTAAAAGCTGGAATAGGAATTTGGTAGATAAATATTCAATTTGGGCATTGGATAAATTGTTTAGAACCATTTGTGCGCGAGTTCGCGTTTTGCGTTCAAACATGCGCATAAATGTGCACAAATTATGCAATCCGTTAAATCAATTTGAATTCGAAGTTTTTAACCCTGGAATACGAATTTGGGATGTTAAATATTCAACTGGAACATTGGATAACATGTCTTAAACCATTTGTGCACAAATTTGCACGAGTTCACGTTTTACGTTCAAACATGCGCAAAATGTGCACAAATTACGCACCCCGTTAAATCAATTCGAATCATGAGTTTTTAATGCTGTAGTATGCATTTGGGATGTTAATTATTCAACTGGAACATTGGATATCAGGTTTCAAACATTTGTGCACAAATGTTCACGTTTTGCGTTCA
>CANTUR010001943.1:7500-10000 GCA_947683625.1 Mallotus nudiflorus
GTCATATATTCCATACATCACACTAGATAGATATCATATTCATGGAATACGATTCACTTTCAAGATGCCTTGGTGGTGAAATGGTAGACACGCGAGACTCAAAATCTCGTGCTAAAGAGCGTGGAGGTTCGAGTCCTCTTCAAGGCATAATATTGAGAATGCTCATTGAATGAGCAATTCAATAAGAGATCTCGGATCGAATCAATATTGATATACCGATTCGATCCGAGATCTTGGAATTGGAATAAGTTCGGCAGCGGATCACGAAATTTTGGTGATCTTCTCTATCTAATGAATGGGGAGTCCGCCTTGAAAGCGTCCGCCCTGCAACCACCCCCGAGTATATGCTTCAACAGGAATTACACAAGGGTAGTTGATACAATAAAAACCTCTGGTAAAATGCCCGCCCGTAACCCAACAGATAAAGTACATTACATAGTCCGTTTTAGGGATTGGCGACTTACTCATTCAGTGACTTTGGCACTGGATGTTCCCAAAATAAAAAAGAAAATGGGTACTCTCGGGTCGGGTGAATTCAATAATAGACGTCTGTTGGCATTCCGGCCTTCCTTCTCCTTTCAGGGCCTATCCGAAAGAGAATCCAGTACTTCTTGGTCGTGAATATCTGAATAGGACGAACCGCCACGTGGATATCTTTGCTTCGGAACAAAACAATTAGAATTAGGGCCCGGTCAACTGGAATGTGTATTATCCATATAGGGGATCCTCTAAGTGAGAAGATCCATCGACCTGAGACGAAGAGAAGGGTCTATCTATTTTATTTAGTTATTCTTTTAGTTATTCAATTAAACCAATGATTCGTTATTGGAGCAGATAGCAACAACCACCATTTCATCCGACATACGTATTTTTGATTTTCCAATGGATTTACATCTTTCATTAATGGAAATTTTTTGATGTAGTGAGTAATAGTTCTGGTTGCTTGCTGTTCAAGAATTCTTGTTTAGGCAGTTCATACCATCCATACATAGTGTTTTGATCTAAGATTCCAATTCTTCCATGTTTCCGCAGTAACATCTTGTTCCATGTCCAAAATATGGAAGAAACAGGTGTTTCCACGACTCTACCACCCAGTCAATTCTGTTCCACTGAATCCCTATTTCATGGCCACATATCTTTCAGGCTAAGGAATGGGAAACCTTTCTCCTATTACATGAATCCAATTTTCATTTCATCCGGGAAAAGCCATCTTTTTCTCAACAATGCCTTTGTCATTTGATCCAATAGCGTTCCGTTAGATAGGAACAGATTTGATAAATACTGATAACTCTCGGATAGAGTATTAGAACGGAAAAATCCATTAGATAATGAACTATTGGTTCTAAGCCATCTCTGGCGATGAATCAACAATTCGAAGTGCTTTTCTTGCGTATTCTTGATAAACCAGCGTTTATATATAGATGTAGGAGGATCCGTTTGGGAAGTAAGAAGCTCCTTTGACATCTCTTCATCTGCAAAGAATTCTCGATGTGAAAACACAGAGACAAAGGGCTGATCTTTGAATAGGAAAAAGAGTGGATCTGCAGGGTCCCAAATGAATTGGCTTATTCGAAAAAAGCCTTGTTCTTTGGAAGATCTATCTCGTATCTGGTACTGCAGGGCTCCACTCTGCAAGAACTCCGAATCATTCTCTTGAAGCTCATCTTCTTCATTATAAATGATCCGCTTGCCCCGAAATGACCTGGCCCAATAGGGAAATCCCAATTCATTGGGCCTTTCGATACAATCAAATAGAAAGCCCCAAGGGCGCCATATTCTAGGAGCCAAAACTATATGATTGAATAAATCCTCCTCTATCTGTTGCGGGTCGAGGACTTCTTCTCCTTCCCCTTCTTCAAACTCCGATTCGTATTTTTCATAGAGAAATCTCTGATCAAGGATAGAACAAGATCCATTTTGCATCATATCTAAGGGACTTCTTGGTTCGGGCCGAAGAAGCAATGTCACTCGATCATTATCAAACTGACTGCAACCTTTTTCTGTCCGTGAGGATCCCACCAGAGCGCTTTCTACTTCTAATAGGCCATGAACTAGATCAGAATCATTCTCAACAAGTCCATAATAAGTGATCCCATTTTTTTCATCGGGTCCGGGTAGAGACCAAAGGTCTTGAGCAACCGATCCGGCAGAACAACTCAAAAGATAAAGAAGTATCGTTAATTTCTTCATGCTCGTTCCAAGTTCGAAGTACCATTTGTACAAATAAGAATCCCCTTCGTTACAGGATTTCTTCTTCATATAGATAGATATAGGATCTATGGGGCAATTACTTAGAAATACATTTTGTGCAACAGCCCGTCCTATCTGATAGAAAAGGATCCCATGATCCTGAACCGATCTTACCTGGGATCGCAAATCCCAAGTTTGTCTATGAAGAGCAGATCTAATTATATTAGTGTCTATAATTGATTTCTTCTGTGTAATACTAATTGATAGGGCCTCATCGGTAAGTGCTACAAGATCTCGTACATTGGAACCC
>CANTUR010001943.1:20000-25000 GCA_947683625.1 Mallotus nudiflorus
ATGGAAGGGTGAAAGAAAGAGAGAAAAAGAATATCAATGATCTATGATTCCGATATGTAAGGTCTATGAGTCATCACAGAAAAGCTAATGTATTAAAGCATCAATACCAATGGATCTATAATTAAACAAATTCGTTCAGAAAACAAAAAACCAAGAGCCTCGAGCCAATAAAGACTGAGAAGATTGACTCAAGAACAAATTTCATTAGGCTCCATTGTAAAATTAAGACCTAATCATTAATGAAGAGGCGATGGGAACGACGGAACCTGTAAATACATAAGATTTTTTTGAAAACAAATCGTAATGATTTATTGGGGGGATAGCGAAAGGAACCAGAAGACAATCCATTTATTCTGAAAGATCATGGATCATCTCTAGAAAGGAAATAAATATTGATGAAAGAGTGAATATTCGCCCGCGAAGTTTTTTAGATTATAATTATGATATCAAATATATCAAATCGCTAATTTTTAGAAATCTAATAAAAAAACTAATAAAAAAATCTAAAAAATTTGTAAAATTTGTTAGAATCTTATAACAAAAACAAGATTATCAAAATAAAATAGAAAAAATTATCTAATTATCTATATCTATAATATCTAATTATCTATATCTATAATATTATAATACTAATAAAAAAATTATAATACTATATAATACTAATAAAATAATAATAATACTAATAAAATAATAAAAATATTTAGAAATATTATTATTATTATTATTATTATTATTATAATAAAATTATAATAAAATATATTATTATAATAAAATTAAAATGAATTAATAAGATTAATTAATAAGAATTAATAACAAATAATAAAACAATATTATAATAACAATATTATATTAGAATATATAAATAATTATATAATATATAAATAATTATAAATAATTATTATATTATTATATATAAATATTATATATATTATTATATATAAATATTATATATAAATAAATATATATATAATATCATAATAATTATATAATATTATAATAATATAATATAAATAATATAACAATATAAATATATATATAAATAAATATATATATAAATAAAATAAATATATATTTATATAATATATATATTATATATATATATTATATAAATAATAATATATAAATAGATATATATATATATATATAGTATATTTATTATAAAATATATTATAAAATATATTATAAAATATATAAAACAAAATTGAAAATATATATACATAGCTTAAAATATATACATGGCTAAAAATATATACTAAAATATATAAAATATATATTATATACACATGGCTAAAGGCTAAAGTTAATAATATATATTTAATAAAAAAAAATAATATCTATATTTAATAATAATATATATTTAATAATATATATTATATATATATTAAAAAATATATAAATATAGATACAAATTGCTGTTCTAATAATCTAATAAAATAGAAAATAATCTAATTATAATAAATAGATTAGATAATAATAAATAGATTAGAAATAGATTAGATAAAAATAAATAAATAAATTTAGTGAAATCTTAAAAATCCCATGATTTAGTATATTATTCATGAAACACATATATATTATATATATATATTTTTAATCATTTCATTCGTTCATTCGCGAGGAGCTGGATGAGAAGAAACTCTCATGTTCGGTTCTGTAGTAGAGATGGAATTGAGAAACAACCATCAACTATAACCCAAAAAGAACCCGATTCCGTAAACAACATAGAGGAAGAATGAAAGGAATAGCTTTTCGAGGTAATCGTATTTGTTTCGGCAGATATGCTCTTCAAGCACTTGAACCCGCTTGGATTACATCTAGACAAATAGAAGCGGGCCGCCGAGCAATGACACGAAATGCGCGCCGCGGTGGAAAAATATGGGTACGTATATTTCCCGACAAGCCAGTTACTTTAAGACCTACGGAAACACGTATGGGTTCGGGAAAAGGATCTCCTGAATATTGGGTAGCTGTCGTTAAACCGGGTAGAATACTTTATGAAATGGGCGGAGTAGCAGAAAATATAGCAAGAAGCGCTATTTCAATAGCAGCATCCAAAATGCCTATACGAACTCAATTCATTATTTCGTGATAGGAATATAGAACTCAAAGAAAAAGACTTTTGTTTTGGGATGCTAAAAAAATCGCAAGTTTCTTTTTTTTTTTTTGGACAAACAATATATCTTTTTTTCCTTTAACAGATTAAAAAAAAAAAATGATATGATCCAATCTCAGACCCATTTGAATGTAGCGGATAACAGCGGAGCCCGAGAATTGATGTGTATTCGAATCATAGGGAATAGTAATCGCCGATATGCTCATATTGGTGACGTTATTGTTGCTGTGATCAAGGAAGCAGCACCAAATTCATCTCTAGAAAGGTCAGAAGTAATCCGAGCTGTAATTGTACGTAATTGTAAAGAACTCAAACGTGATAACGGTATGATAATACGATATGATGACAATGCTGCAGTTGTCATTGATCAAGAAGGAAATCCAAAGGGAACTCGAATTTTTGGTGCAATCGCCCGAGAATTGAGACGGTTTAATTTTACTAAAATAGTTTCATTAGCGCCTGAAGTATTATAAGAGAAAAAATTAGAAAAAAAGAAGACATACCTTTTAAGATTAAGATGAGGCCGTGATTGATATAGTTATAGTATTTGAAGAAAATGAAATCGAATTTCATTACTAAATTAATTAGTAAATTAAATTGTATTTCACGCATATACCTTTATATACCTTTAAAAATATACCTTTAAAAAAAAGAAAAATTGAATATTTATTTAAAATATTTATTTAATTAATATTTATATTTATAATATTTATTTATTATTTAATTAATATTTATTTATATTCATTTTATTTTTTATTATTTTTTATTATTTTTATTAAATTTTAATAAAAATTTAATAAAAAATAAAATATTATTATTATTATATTAAATAATTATTATATTAAATAATTTGTTATATTAATTATTATATTAAATAATTTAATATAATAAAATACTATATATAATATATTATAATATAATATATAATAATATAATATATAATAATATAATATTAAAAATATATAATAATATAATATTAAAATACTATAACTATAATATAATATATAAAATTAAAATACTATAATAATAATATATATAATAATAATATATAAATAATAAAAAAAAGAAAAAAATAAAATAATAATATAATATTAATTAAATATAATATTAATTAAAATAATAATATTAATTAAAATAATAATATAATATTAATATTTAATAATATTAATAAAAATAATTTGAATTTTTAATTTAATAATAAATAATAATAATAAAAAAAAAAGAAAAAAAGGGGTATGTTGATTATATCAAAATTAGAGAGAAATCAAAATCTTAGTTTATTATGGGTAGGGATCCTATTGCTGACATAATAACCTCTATACGAAATGCTGACATGAATAGAAAAGGAACCATTCGAATAACATCCACTAACATCACCGAAAACATTATTAAAATACTTTTACGAGAGGGTTTTATTGAAAATTTCAGGAAACACCAGGAAAGTACCAAAAAATTTTTGGTTTTAACCCTACGACATAGAAGAAAGAGGAAAGGACCATATAGAACTAGTCTAAATTTAAAACGGATCAGCCAACCTGGTTTACGAATCTATTCTAACTATCAAAAAATTCCTAGAATTTTTGGCGGGATGGGTATTGTAATTCTTTCTACCTCTCGGGGTATAATGACCGACCGGGAAGCTCGAATAGAAAGAATCGGTGGAGAAATCTTGTGTTATATATGGTAATCTTTCAGATATCCGAATTGAATCCCAATTTCTTATTTGTGAAAAAAAAAAGAGAGCGAATAGGTTTCGAATATCATTCCCCTTACATTAACATTAATTGATACTTGAAGAAGATTTTAGATGGAATGAAAAAACAAAAAATGGATTCAATTCAGAAAGGTTTAATTAATGAATCACTTTTTCAATCGTATGTTCCAAGTTCCTATAAATAATGAAAATCTGGTTTTAGGTTATATTTCAGGAAAGATCTAACATAGTTTTTTATACCTATACTGCCCAGAAATAGTGTTAAATACTTATAATAAATAGTGTTAAGTACTTATAAAAATAGTGTTAAATACTTATAATTCGACCGGAACACTTCTAATTTATAGACTCCGCAACAAACAAAGATTTGAATAATTAGTCAGTTTTTTTTTTCAACTTTCAAATTTCTTTCACTTTCATAGAGATAAAATTCACGATTTCAAAGTTTAAAGAAACTTATTTTCCTCAAAAAAGTATGTATATTCAAAATTTAAGGGATGACAAATATGAAAATAAGAGCTTCGGTTCGTAAAATTTGCGAAAAATGTCGACTGATACGTCGACGGGGACGAATTATAGTAATTTGCTTTAACCCGAGACATAAACAAAGACAAGGATAATCTTGCTAAGTGAAAACACTCTAAAGGATCTGATGTACAAATAAAAAAAGGATCTATTTTGACATGAAATGGATATATCCATAGACCCCTGACTTATATTTATGAAATAATAAAATATGGCAAAACCTTTACCAAGAATTGGTTCGCGCAGAAATGGACGTATTGGTTCGCGTAAGAATGCACGTAAAATACCAAAAGGAATTATTCATGTTCAAGCAAGTTTCAACAATACTATTGTAACCGTTACAGATGTACGGGGTCGAGTAATTTCTTGGTCCTCCGCTGGCGCTTGTGGATTCCGGGGCACAAGAAGAGGAACGCCATTTGCAGCTCAAACCGCAGCAGGAAATGCTATACGAACGGTAGTAGATCAAGGTATGCAACGGGCAGAAGTCATGATAAAGGGTCCTGGTCTCGGACGAGATGCTGCATTAAGAGCTATTCGAAGAAGTGGTATACTATTAAGCTTCGTTCGAGATGTAACCCCTATGCCACATAATGGCTGCAGGCCTCCTAAAAAAAGGCGCGTGTAAAAAAAAAATATAAATATTGA